>PVIW01016898.1:0-15414 GCA_004026585.1 Noctilio leporinus | reverse complement strand
CCATGACCAGATGCCCATGACCAACCCCCCACAAACCGCCCCCCCAAGCAAGGAGCCGAGATGCTCCTTTCAGGCTTCTGATCGCATCCTTTATTGTTCGTAACTTCCAGTCTCATGGCTTTTATTTCCTCTGTCACCATCCTAGATGTCCAGGAAGCCCACCTAGCAGCTCTCCCCTGGTCTCCCCCGCCCCCCCCCCAGAGGCCCCAGAGGGCTCACACCCCACGGACATGGACACAGACACGGGCACGGGGACGGGACACGGACACGGACAGCGGCTCTTCGCGGCGCCAGCAGGGACAGAGCCATTGAGCTGCAGCCGGGGCGCCCCGTCTTGGTCCCGGAGGTGGGCGGCGCCGGCAGGCGGGGTGGGTGCGGGCGCGTCACGACGGTGGAGGAGAAAGGACAGGACAGGAGGCCCTGGGCTAAGAGAGGTTCCTCTGGGGCTGCGGCAGGCGGCTGAGCCCCCGAGGTGCCCCCAGGTGACCCCGAGGTGCAGCGGACAGGCGGGGCCCCCAGCACCAGGCGCAGGGAATCACCATGGACCTGAGGACCCGAGGACGCGAGGGCGCTGAACGCCGGCCACCGGCTCAGAGAGCCGGGAGGGACACAGGTCTTCCCTGGCGTCAGGTCCCAGGGGCTGGCTGACACCAGATCGGGGTCCCCAGAACCCGTCCGACGTGGAAGAGCGAGTGTCCAAACTCACCCCACGCGGGGTGCCTCCTGGCCGGCGGTCATCCTGCCCGTGCAGCCCCAGGAGGGCCGTGTGGCTCGCACCCCAGGGGTCCGCTGCCCTGCTGCCCTTCAGCCTCCCGTCACCTTCTGACCTTTTCCCTTCAGTCCCATAAACCTTGTGGCTCACACAACAGAAACATTATTTTCTTAGTCATTATTTATTTTTGTTTTCTTGCTCATAGGTTTTTAAATGAAGGAGATACAGGAGGAAGGTATTTCCCAGGTGCAGACGGCAGAAAGTGTTTAAACTGTTGCCCGTGTGAGGGCTGAGTCCCCAACAAATGATCAGTCCATAGCTATGAACTCTGAGGACGACTGGGCATCCTTTCACAAACCTATGGGCCATCGTTCCTCCTTGCAGAAGTGTCTGTTCAGGTACTTTGCCCACTGTTTCATTGGACTAACTTCCCGGTGTTGAGTCATGTGAGGGCTTCATGTATTTTGGAGATCAAACCCTTGTCTGAGGTATCACTGGCAAATAAACTCGAAATGGATAAAAGACTCAAATATAAGCCATGCTACCATAAAAGTTCTAAAGGAAAACATAGGCAGTAAAATTCCAGATATCCCACGCTGCAATAGTTTTGCTCATGTATTTCCCAGGGCAAGGGAAATGAGGAAAAAATGAACAAATGGGACTGCATCAAATTAAAACGCTTCTGTGTGGTTAAAGAAACCATCCTCAAAATGAAAAGGGACCTGACTACACAGGCGTACACACACACGCTAATTTAGAATAATGATTTTAGAACTTGTTTAAACGTGTTCACTGTTCACTTGAATACAGCTTCATCTACACGCCTGCCACAGATGCCAAGGACACTGCCACGCACACACATCGCTGGGAGACAGGCAGGAGAATAACAGGAGAAACAGTTTTCCTCATATATTCTACCAACCCCCATGTGTTCCATAGACACTCAGAAAAGTGGGCCTCAGCGTTCAGGAGTTGATGTTTGAGTAGAAAAGGCTGGAAGCTTCCTGACACACAAAGACAGACTCTGAGTTTTATGCTACAGAGTGTCTGTCCACACAGAATGTGCACCTGAAGTTATGGTGGTCCTCGGTTCCTCATTGGTGACTGGCCACCTATGTCTTTTATCTATGCTTGCTAGATCAACATCTCTTAGTTCACGTATTGATTGCCTAGCGGTAAGAGGTAATTGTCATATTCTATTTTATTGCAGGAAAAAGAGAGGGAAAGGGATGAACACGTACTGTACTTGTTTATTAAGGGAATCAAAATGTTGAAATAGTGGATGGTAGACACTAGGCAGCAAAGGACAAGTGACCTTGAGCGTCCTTCTCGCTGGACCTGGAATTTACGAGGACAAGCAGGTCATACCATTCGGGGAGGGGTCGCCTGCCCTTGCAGCTGAAGGTTTAAAGTTGGTCTTCACCCCAGAGCCGTGCGGGACTGAGCGGCTCAGCGCAGGGAGGGGGCTGTCGCTAAGACCCGCAGCTGAAGGCGGGCTCACTCCCGTGCCCACAGGGCCCCTGCCTCTGCCACCCCCTCTCCCGCCACCTCCACTCTTTCCTCGCCTGTGCCAACAGCTTCTGAGTTCAGCGTGGAAGGTCTTTTCCTCTCGCCACGGGCCTTTCGCAGGGGACACTACGTGCCGTCTGTCTCCCGCGGAGCCTCAGGCAGGAGGCTGGTCCCCTGGCTCTGATTTTGCATTTGCTGATGCGCACGTGTCCCAGTTGGTGGCTGGGCCGCAGGAAAAGTAATACTGGTTATTGTAATTTATCCAATGCCTTCACCTCTATACCTGGTCACTCTGCAGTGTATCTCAAGCATGTCACATTAACTTTATTAATTGTTTAACATTAAATGCAGATCATGTGCGTTTCCTCTTCATGGCTTGTCCACGCTGTGTTCTGCACACACCGGAAACAACTGAGGGAACGGTGACCAGGGACCCGCGTTCTGCTCTGAGCTCCCCATCAGGGTCCCCGTGACTCTGGCAGAGCCTTCGTTTCTTTGAGCGTCAGTCCTGCATTTGCTAAGAGAAAGGAATTTAGGACCCTGCCCACGTTAATCTGTAAGACTGCTATGAAGTGACATAAGAAAACAGGGATCACAGCTTCACACAAAAGACAAACTGCAGAGCAGTTTGAAACACCTTGTAGCATAAAACATCTGGAACTCAGAATTCATTCATCATTCATCCATTCAACAAATTTCAGCTAAAATTCAGCTTGCAAGTGTTTTGAACCATTAAAATATTTAATGGTGGCATTTTGCACAAAGCTCTTTTCTGCCACAGTGCACCCCTGGCTGCTCACCACCCTCAGGTTGTCGGCAGGTGCCAGCCTCACACAGGGCGCCGAGTCACCATCAGGTCCCTGGGAAGGCACCATGTGGGCTGACCGCATGGCTCTCCACGCTGCAGACCACAACGAGCTGCTCTTTGTGAAAGGCATCCTGCCCACCAAAGAAAACGGTTTCGGCTTGGTTCCCTATGGAATCCATGACGAAAGATGCTGACATCACTCCACAGTACGGCTCACACGCCATCAAAGAGGCACCATGGGCACTGCTACCCAAGAACACTGCAATGTTACAACAATTTTTTAAGTCTGAAGGAATGTGACCAGGCACCGACTGAATTATTGGCTCCCAACTTGATCCTGCTAAGCAAATTCCTGTGAATCATCTTTCCTTCTTAAAGAATATATTTTACCACTGATTAAACAGCAGTACTGGGGATGCAATCTTTCTATATGTGCTGCTAAATAAATTATAAAAATTAAAAATACACTTACCAAGAAAAACATACTTATACTTGGTGTAATGATAGTTGGTCTATGCTTTGGAGTCTATGCCCAAAAGAGAAAGAAATGAATTCCTAAATTATTTTTTCATTTCTTTTTGCAGGGTTTCCACCATTTAACCTCTCAGAGCCTCTGTTCTCCCATCTGTAAAATGGGATAATCTATTTACTATCTTTGGTCCTACATTAACCAAGTAATACATGCACAGCACCTAGCATCCTGCCTAGAATGCACCGTATTGTTAGTTTCGGTCTTATTCCAGATTTCTCCCTCTGCTACCCATGATGAGTCTCTCGAAATTCCATAAACAGATATTCATTGCTCCAAAAATGCTTATTAGTTCTCCAAGAATGAAAGAACTATCCCAATATGTACTTTTCCAGATTCAATGCTAAGAAAAACACATCATTCTTAGGAGAACTTAGAAACTAAGGCAGGCACAGAAGTTGCTAGAACATTTCTTAGTTACCACATGATAAGGTATAAACTCTGCACATGGACTGGTTCTGATTTACAAGCATTGTGTGTTTTACTAATTTTGTGTTTGAGAACTTATTGTCCAAAAGAGATATGATCTGTAAGGATTAATACCAATTCACAGGCCAGGTCATGTGGACCGATCATTTCACTCATGTGTCCCATGAACATGGAGTAAGTTCCTACTCTGTGTAAGGCACGAGTCTCTGCTACACAAATGTGAAACATAAAATCTGAACAAACGAGGCATGATGTACATTATTAACCTACATGGCCAACTAACTCATGCGTACATCGTATTATAGTGAGACACACAAAGAAAACCCACAGGGTGCTAAGAGTGAAGACAGGCGAGGCTCTTCACAATTTTTTATTAGGGCTTCTGTAAAACTTTGGGGAGAAACCACGTGAGCTAGAAAGGAAGGAGGAGCTGATCCACCGAAGAGCTGGGAAGCAGGTGCTGTCCTTGCCCAGCTCAGCAGCCTCCCGCTCTGTGCAGAGGAGGGTCCACGGGGTCCGCATTGTGGGGTGGACCCCTTTTCTCGGGCTTCTGGCTTGGGCAGTGGCAGGCAGGGTTTTACAGGGTGGGAGAGAACGGGACCGGGTGTTTATTCCTTAACTTTCTCTCTGTTCAGTTGTGGTGAGGGACTACCTGCAGCTCCTGTCAGTGACCCTTTTCAGTGCAGCCACCTCTCCCAGGTCTAGAAACCACCCTCCCCTGCCCTTTCAGGCCCAGAAGGACAGCCCCCCACTTTGGCCCTCGGGTACATCCATGGTGGTGCGGGAGGAAGTACAACAGGGGAAAGGACGCCGGAAGAACATGTAGCTGTGTCAACTGATTACTATGACAACGACAACCATGAGATCAGCTGGGTGCTTCAGGCGACCCCACAGAGATTACCCAGGAAAGGAAACTGAAAGTCCTGAATTTCTAATTCAGCCAGAGCTGAAGATCATATGCCCCAGCAACAGTGTGAAGGGTCTCTCCTCCTCTGTGGCCCCAGGGGAGACACGGCTGCAGACGAGGCCCGGAGCCTGGCCTAGCACACGCTGAGATGTCCTGCGCTGAGCTGGGTCGGGGCTCCAGTGGGGAGAAGTAGGAACTCCGAGTGAAGCCTGTCATGGTGGAAAATGCCAGATGGACGCCCATGGAATGCCCCACTCCCTCCACATCCGGGACGAAAAGCAAACCCACGGCTACTCTGCATTCCCAGGGTCATTCCAGAGGTGATTCAGACCATCAAAGACTTCACACATCCCTATAAAACCTCAATTTCTTATTTCTAGCTCACAAACCAAATGGGTCGTGGAAAATGAAAGATGATCACAGACCTCACCAAGTGGAGACAGCAATCAAAGGTGCATTTCAGGATGTGACATCTGCAATGGGGCTGAGCCACCCAGCCCCGGGCAGCTAACGGACAGCTACCGACCAGACTGACCCAACTTGAAAAACACGCATCATTGAAGGCGATCAGATACCATGCACTCTCATAGGTGTGACAGGGCTCTCGTGGTCTCACTTCCAGGTTACATCAACTCTCCTGTGGTCATAATCCAGCCTCAAGGCCTCCCGGTCACCCTGATACCCCAGGACTCGGGGACATCACACTAGGTAGGTCTCATGAACAGGAAGCTCGAGCACCTGTGCTGCCTCAGGAAGATGCAGGCCCACAGAGAGCAGGAAGTACTGCCTACAGGCGTCCAGAGGGTGCCCGTGCCCGGTACGGAAAACTGTGACAGCCTAGTTAAGACAAGCTCACCTCCAACTTCGATGCTGGAGAAGCGGAGGTTTGGGCCACTCTCACCAGCCGGAGACCACCTCCCCTGGGAGGGAGGACAATGGGAACACAGATCGTGTGGAAGAAGGTGGCTGTATCCTTGTCAACGTCAACCTTGAGTCCGCCTTCAGCAGCTGTCAGATGTTAGTTCGTTGCTGCTCACACACCGTTCCCTCTCTGCCATCACCTCATGAAAAACAACACTGGTGGGTGAAAGGAACTGCTCAGGTGGGATTCTGAAAGAACTGACCTACTCCCTGATGAAACACGGGCTCGGGGGACTGTGGATATCCCCAGATCAGGGAAACAAATATTCCACCAGGACCAATGGCAGGGCAATGGCGGGAGGCTACAATACCCGGCTGGGCTGGGCATGTTCCCTTTGACCTTCACACCCTGGCTTCCCCTTTCTACCTGGGCTGCGGCCCACCGTGAATCCATCCAGGAGCTCCTTTGCCTCTGGTTGCTGTGTCACAATGGGCAGGAGTTCAAGGGGAAAGAGGACGCAGACACTGGGCACTTGCTCTCCTTGGCTTATTCCCTGTTACACCACAGCTTGTCACAGGCTGCGGCCGCTTCCTGCAGGACAGTCCCCCACCCCGGGCTGCCCGTGCTGCGGCCACTTCCTGGAGGACAGCCCCCCCACCCCAGGCTGCCCGTGCTGCGGCCGCTTCCTGCAGGACAGCCCCCCACCGCAGACGCTGTCCACCTCTCCATGCGGCCCACAGGTCGCGTTAAATCTTACGCGTATACGGACAACTGATGTAAGACACATAGTCTTCTTAAATGGTGGGAGGAAGATGCCTTTCCAATCAATGATGCTTCATTAATTGAGTATCTCTTATGCAGCAAAGTAAGTCACAACTAAAAACTGATTCCAGGTGAGTGGTTGGCCTAAACGTATAGACTATAACATCACTGTGAACTAGAACTAGGGAGGGTATGTTTAACCGAGTGACCAAGAAGCACTAACCAAAAAGGAAGCATCAAACTCTGAACTGCATTAATATTAAGAATTTTGTTCATCCAAAGATACTATAAATAGAAAAACGCTATCTAGGAGAAAGCATTTTCAACCCATATTACCAACCAGAAACCCTGATCGGAACATACTGAAAGTCCTACAAATCCTAGAAAAAGCCAGATACCCCAACAGAAAAAACCGGCAGGGGCCCCAGAGACACTGTCCCTCGAAGGTCGCCCACAGGACACCCTAGACAGGAGCTCGGCGCTGCCGTCACAGAGGCGAGTGAAAACCCACCGCGGCGGCCCCTCCCGCGGGACAGCGCCGAGCCGCGCCAAGGGCTGCGCCGTGGGACCGCAGACAGCACGACGCGGCGCCCGGTCCGCAGACCCCCAGGGCCCGGGACCCCCAGCCGCCGGCCGCGGGCAGCGACGCCCAGGCTGAGGACATCCGCGGCCCAGCGGCGCCCTTAGGCGCGCCCACGACCAGGAGGAGAACGTCTGCCCGGCCGGGAAAGGCGCCGAGGTGCGCGCTCCACGGAGCAGCGGGCAGGGCAGCGCGGGCACGCGGCCCAGCGACCGCCCACGGCTCCCCAGCGGCCCCCGAGCGCTCGCACGCACGCACGCACGCACGCACGCACGCACGCACCGCGACGGGGGCCCTTGCAGCGTGCAGCGTGCGCGGGGCGCCGTTGCCAACCCCAGGGGACACCGAGACACCCCCAGAAAGCGCATTGGCCGCGCCCCGCTGGCATTTTGCGGATGGAGTCAGCTCGCCAGGGTGGACGGAAGTCCTCCCCAGTGGGTGCAAGTTGTCCGTGGGCGGAAGTCGCCCGTGGGCGGAAGTTGTCAGATGCAGATGCTCTCCCGGCGGCAGGGGCAGAGGGGAGGCTTCCGGCAGGGCCCACGTGAACGTGTCCACTAGCGCAGGGACACCGATGGTCCCTCGGAGTCCAATTTGTGGAAGCACTTTTTAGTATTTATATAATTCTTTTAAAAAAGATTTTATTTGTTATTTTTAGAGAGAGAGAGGGGAAGGGAGAGAGGCAGAGAGGGAGAGAAACATCAATGTACGGTTGCATTTCACCTGCCTCCAGCTGCAGACCTGGCTGGAGACCTGGTTTGCAACCTGGTTATGTGCCCTGGCTGGGAATCGAACCAGTGACCTTTGGGTTCGTAGGCCGGCGCCTTATCCATTGAGCCACCAGCCAGGGCGTATTTCTATAATTCTGGATATTGGCAAAGCATCCTCACTTTCTTTCTTTGACTCCCACACCTTAATTTTATAAGCGAAGTATAATTCTAATTCTATATTCTTGATGGCCGAATTGACCGTCAGAGGAGGACTGTAACCCGTCCAGAAGACAGAAACAGTAGGGGCTGGGGCGTGGGGTGAACCAGGCAGGATCTAGATGCATTGAGTCCTTGATACCTTGGTAGCGTGATTATCTGTCTACAGTGTGAGGTTTCCCAGGGGGTGGGCGGTCCCCGGCTGAGCGCAGGCTCGTGCGTAGACGTGTGTCTTTCTCAGCGCCCGTCCGACGTGGCGGTGCCTGCGGACATGGACCCCTGAGCGGCGGGGCGGCGGAGGATGGCGGCTCCCGGGCAAGGACGGGCTCGGAGCGCGGCGCGAGGGTCCTGAGCAGCAACGCGAGCTCACGGACTTTGAATCCCATTTCAGGTTCCCACCGCACCGCGGTCAGCCTGTCTCTCACAGGCGGAAGTCTAGTCTGCAGTTTTCAACCAGACATAACCATCCAGACAGATTGGCTCTGACTTCAACATTATTGCTTTAAATTTTTTTTTTTTTTTTTAGCTTCACAACTGTCTTAAATTACTGTTCTCTCCAGCATCAGCACTGCTGTAAAAATTTCAGGGACACACTTTCCTGCCTACCGCTGCTGCTTTATTGTCCGTGCCAATGTCAATTCATTCCATTCCTGTGTCCCTGTCACTCCGACTTCTGTCTTCAAGTCTATGCAGCGTCCAAAGTTCACTTGCTTTAATAGAAAAACAATGTGCTTTGGCTTTTTCTCTAACATAAATAGAGAGCCAGTCAAGGCCAGACTCAAAATCCAGCAAAAATAAAATTCTTTTCAAATGCCAAGGGGTTGTTCACTGTCTTTGTGTGAGTTCTGGTGAAGCAAGGATTGTCATTTCCCTAGAACGAGTAAGAGCACAGAAGATCTCAGGAAACAAATGGACTCATTTTCTGAGACCTGGCTTCCATGTCCTGCCTCACCCCTGATGGGGGGACCTATGACTTCAGGTGAATGTCTTAATCTCGCTACAGTTCCTTCTCACCTGCCCCCATCCCCGGCAAAAGATTGAGATTCAGCTACTGCCATTTATTTCCACTCAGGAAGGCTTTCAGTTCAAACCCAATGGGGAAAAATGGTACAAATTGTTGCCACTGACAATAGTTCTGATCTTGTATTGAGCTAAGATGAACAAAAAGCTCTCTAGGGAAGAGAAAAGCTCACCTAGGAGAGGTAAATGAACTCCTCCGAGACTCTGGGGACTGCTGGACGGCCCACTGATGTCCCCGAGAGTTTATTATCTTCATTCCATTTGTGGATAACTTGCCTGGCTCGATAGAGAACCTAGTCAATAATAATATCTTTTTGGATTTACACAGAAAAATTGGATAATATTTGTAGGACCGTTTTTTTTCTTTTTTCTTTTTCCGGTGTAAGTATCTTGCATCAGAGACAGAGAAGGGGAGCCTATCTCTTAGAGCCGACCTCTGTCCTCACCCCAGCCGAGGTTTGTGGGGCGATGGTACCTCAGTTGGCACCCAGAATTAAAAATAAGAGGTGGGTGGAGGGAAACAGAAGGCAGAGGGAACGCAAATGTTGACGGCAGAACTTCCTAGGTATCTGTTTCTTGCTTTCTTTCCCTGTAGGGTAACCAGGCTAGAAAGGAGGAGGGCATAAAGAATTCTGAGGAATGTGAGGGATTTCCAAAATCGTTATTTCTGGGCAACTGATACCATTTCTGGGAATAAACCATGGAAGGGATGAGTCATGCGACTTATGATCTTTACCCTGTGATACTTGAGAACTGAATGAATCAATACATATTGGAAATAGGGTTTTTCCTGGAAAATCCAGCCGTCTGACTCTATCTGATAATAACAACTTATCACTCCCTGTATTACCTCTCCTTTTATACCGTAAATATATTAAGCAAATAATTATATCATGCTGATAACAGGCTAGGCACCTTCCCAAGTACTTAGAAAATCATAAGTGAGTCACTGGTAGAATGATTTTATTAAGGCTTACCTGGTTCTTTAGAGTTATCCATTTGTAAAAATTTAACCTATAAGCAAATAGCTTTTCCTTTTTAGACTCCATAGTTTCCACAGTAAAATTGAGATTCTAAAAAAAATAATAATGGCAGTTTTTCTTTCATCTTACAGATGTTATTTTGTTTTTCTCAACATATGTTGAACTTGCAGATTTTCCCACTTCCTATCACATTGATTCATAAGTGTGCCATTTCTAGATAATACAGGGATTTATACAGTCATTACCTCCAGCAGACTTAACTATCTTTTTTATTATTTTATTTTTTTAAATATATAGTGAGATAGAAAAAAGATTGTAGCTACTGAATATTTGGAATAATTTTCTATCAGCAATATTCTTTGCACTAAAGGTAAATAAATGTAAATAGTGATTGGGATTAAGCAGTTAAGATATTAAACTTCAACTGGAGTTATTTAAATGACAAAATTAATTATGTCACATAACAAAAGCTTGAATTCAGTTCAGCAATTCAGTAAGGTTAGGTTCCCCTGTGATCCTCTTGGTCGTAAGATGGCTGCACTGGCTCCAAGTGTCACATCCTTCCACGGCTCAGGCTTTTATTTGGGGACCATCCCTTTGGAAGGGCAAGAAGACCTTCCCAAGGTGCTTTGCGGGCCTCCTCTTCTGTTCAGTGGTTGTGGGAGCATCGCTTGTCCATGTCTCTTACTGGCACTGGAAGGCAGTTGTCACAACTGGCTTGCACATTCATCCCTCCCGGTTTGGAGGTTGCCTGTGAAGCACATGATGACCAAATGCTCAGATAAAACCAGGATTTTATTAGGAGGGGCAGTGAGAACTATTGACCAAAGGTGTACACAAGGGCAAGGAACAGCATCAGGGAGGAGGCGTCCTCCCAGGCTAGTTCCTGGTGGTGTCGGGGTGCCTGAGAGCAGGAGAGACCACTGGGCAGGAGCCATGGCTTCCGGGGAGGGAGGCAGCCAGGCCACAGCAGTTTTGCAGGGAGGGGCCAGGGGACAAGCTAACTGGCCTCCCTCTTTCTGGTGTCCTCCAGTAACAGAGCCCACTCAGGGGCCCGAGAGCCTGGGAACTAAGTGGCTGGTCCTGTGGGGCAGCCTCTGGGGACAGAGGGCGGAGCTGTGGAGCTTCAGGAAGCCTCTGTGTGGCTTAGGAGAGACAGAGGGTCCCATCGCAGCTGCTGCAGATTGAGCTCTTACCCTGGGCCAATCAATCTGATTAGCAACTTACTTGCACAAAACAGGACTTAGCATGACAACATTAACTGGGATAAACATGCTCTCCACCACATGTACCCAAGAAAGAGGCAGCGGCAGGGAACGTCATGCGGAAATGCCCACGGGTGACTGGAGGAAGCAGGGAGAGGTGGAGGTCGGACACTGTGAACTCGAGGAAGAGGGCAATCATCCGCCAACCTGGGAGGAGGGGGCTTTTGGCTGATTCTGCAGGTAGTGATGACCCCTACCCCGCTCAGTTTCCGCTCTCTGCAAAAATGCCGGACCCTGAGGAGGGTGGTTGTGCCTTGTGCGAAAGGCTAAACTCCAGGCTTAGCAAAGACACCCACCCTGCTCCCAAGTTTGATGCAACAGCAGAGTCAAGTGTGACAGGTCAAAATCAGTGTCTTCAATAACGGAGTCATCTGCCTTCTGCCAGTTTTGTGAAGGAAGAGTGACTCTTTTGTCCATCATCAAAACAGGATTAAAGAGTTCCAATAACTTGGCTATGATCATGCCACCCATAAGTGGCTGACCCGTACCCGTACTTGGTACAATGTGCTCCGTCACCTCTGTCTGTTAACACGGAGTTGCCCGAGGTGGAATGGGATCACTTATCTGGAGCATTTTGCACAGCACACCAGGAGATTCGTGGGTTAGCATTTGCTGCTACACCGGGTGAATGGTAGCAGCTGTTTATCCGGATTCCGTCACCTCGGTGGCAGCCGTCCCTGGTGTTGACTTTGATTCCTGCAGGTGGCCAAACCCTACAGCTGCCGCTGCCACCCGCCATGACGTTACAGATGACGAAACAAAGTTTTCAACGAAGGAGGGAAGGAAGGAAGGAAGGGAGGGAGGGAGGGAGGGAGGGAGAAAGGGAGGGAAGGAAGGAAGGAAGGAAGGAGGGAAAGAAGGAAAGAAGAAAGGAAGGAAGGAGGGAAAAAGAAAGGCTACTTAACTAGGGAAACCAGGACAAGGACCAACACGCTATGACACCCAGTACTGGACTGCTGTAAACATAGCACATTTTAAAAACTAAGAAAAGACCCCACCTTGGGCTCTCCCTCCCGGAGCTCAGTGGGCTGGTGTCGGAGCAATGAGACTGGAAGGAGAACGTCAGCTGACTGCTCTGGGGGCTCAGGACCGCGGACAAGTGTCAGGCAAAGGTCAAGGGCGAGATGAGGGCTATTTCCATGCAGATCGATAGCCTGGCACCCGCTGCCTCTGTGTCGCATCTGTCACGGCACCTCGGTTCCATCAGCCACATCAGTGGACAGAGGTTCCCCAGTCCTGCCAGCACTGCCACTCTGGCCTTAACACCCGAGTCTGTGACCTGAGGCTTCCCTGCTGGGCCCCGTCACTGCAGCCTGGGGGACAGTGTCCGCCCTTTGTTCACCCTCTTCCTGGTGATGGCTGTGGGTCCCAGCGGACGTCATCCTAAGTCCCCCCATCTCCCAAGCACACAATTCCAGTGATCATCTTTGAAACGTCTCTTCCACGACCCTCAGAGCCCGCCTGCCGTTCCCAGGCCTGTTCCGCTGTTGAAATGCCATCAAGCCAGACCCGTCTTGCTCTTTTCCGTCCCGCCACTGCTCCCCACTTCGTCCTGTCTGATGTCTTCCCTCTCGTGCCCCAGCTTGTGGAAGCTGGCTGATGGCTCACCCGCAGCCTCTCCTGCTCCGGTTTATTCTTTGTGCTCCACGCAGTCCTTCTCAGGAGGAAAGTTTTGAGCATGCCTGTCTCTTGCTTCAAATGTATTCACTGATATTGATGTTCACCTATTTGTTAAAACCTAAGCTCCTGGGAATAGCCCACAGGCCTTCACCATCTGATGCCACCTCCCACTCCAGCCTCTGCTTGTCCTGCCCGCCACCTGAATGTCCCTAAGCCCCTGACCCGGCGTGCCACTTCTCCGCCCCCATCTCCCTGCCTTACTTCCTCCAACTGATCCTTTCAAACAAGCTGAAATATCGTGTTCCCCAAGAAACCTCCCCCTAACTCCTGAACGGGTTAGTCCACCTATGTCAGGGTCACACGAGCACTTGGGCATGGAACAGGGGGCAGCAGGTGTTCAGGCCATGCTTGGGGCAGGTGTGGCTGTGCCTGGGCCAGGCTGGCAGCCCAGAGGGGAGGCTGGAGGCCACTGTCTGCATGAGGAGCCTGTCGGAGTCGGGCCCAGGAGCGGCCGCATCAGTTTCCGCCCAGGTGACATTGCGCACACATAACATTGGGTCATTTTCTCAGATTTCCCCCGGGGCCCACCACTACCCCAAACTGCTGCCTAAATCCTTGGGAAGGGAGTTTGCAAAAATTACAAAGAGCAATGTCATTCTGGTGCTGCGGACCCCTCAAGTCATGGTTCCCAGGGCGCCGCCACGAGAAGCTAAAGGCGTTTTCATGGGGGTTGGAGGGAAGTGGCCCCACAGTCCCACAGGGGCCTGTGAACCAGCTCCTGAAGCCTGATGCAGCTTTGGAAAGGCAACGCGGACTGTCCCTTGCTTGTCCCTCTGGGGGGACAGTGAGAAGGGCTGGGCTGCAAAGCCCATCCTATGTGGCTTCAGGGCTAGACATTTCATCTTCGTGATCACTGAGGCTGCTATGGGAAGACCCTGGGATCTCAGGCGGCCAAGTTCAGGCAGGGCCTCGCGGCTTCTCCTTAAGGAAGTTCACCACCTCATGGCTGGCTGTTCAGCCGCAGGGTCCCCTGAGAGCTGGGACCCACTGTTCCTCAAACACAGAGTGTCCAAGTGCTGGGTACACCTGGCCATGACTCTTCCCATAGGTGCCACACCCCCCCCCCCCCTCTTCTAGAGACTGCGGAGGCCTCCCTGGCCTCTACCTTGCCCCTGCCTCGCCCTGCACCCCAAGAGTGGCCCTTTCCAGGCCCCGAGCCCCGCCCCCAACTGCGCCTGCGTTGCCTGCCCCCCCCCTCCCCCCACGACCTGGCCACAGTGTCCTCACTGAGGCCGCACTTTAGAAGCAAAGTCACTTCCTTCTGTGCCCACAGCTGAAAGGTGCTCAGACGGGCCGTCACAAAGCCTTCGTGCAGAGGAAGGAAAATTCTCTCCAAAGGGAGCCTGTGACAGCACAGATGTGTCCTTTCACGAACCGTTCAACCACTGTTTTTATGGTAGAAGAAGTGTCTCTCCCGAGTGGGGGCTGCGAAGTGTTGAGCAAATGCGGAGAACGGATGGAACCTGTTAAAACTGCAGCCGCACCCAAAGCCAACAGCCTCCCCCGCCCGTGAGCTGGAGCCGGGCTCGACCCGCCCACGCCTGGTCCCGCAGGTGGAGAACACGCCCGCCGGACCGAGCGCCGGAGCGCGGGGCTCGCCGCCCCCGGAAACGCAGCGGAGCAGGACACCCCGCGCCTGCCGCCTGGCGGGGAGACAGCTTGGCGGGGAGCAGCCCCCCCAGGCTGCGGGGCGCGAGCTCTCGGTCTGCAAACCTGCCCGGCCCGCCAGACGGTGGCTCCCTGCGCCGCAGACCCGTCTGGCACGCACAGGCCCCGCGGGGGCCCTGGGGCTCCCTGGCGCGGCGGGAGCAGCTTCCCCGCTTCGTCTTCCAGGTGCCTCGCCCCTCCGGGCCCTGGGCCGCGTGGCTCTTCCTCTGCGGGGTCGGGCCCCTGCCGAGCCGGGCTCCGGGCAGCTGGCGGGACTAGGGCGGCCCAGCCCTGGCCTGTGTCCCCACGGGCCGGTCCAGAAGAGTCAGGGGTGCAGCGCCCCCCGCAGCCCTGGGCTGCGTCGGGCGAAAGACCGACCCCAACCCCATCGGGCCGCTTCCCTCCCTTTTCCTCATGGCAAGTCCCGCCGGGGCGACAGGAGCCCCAGCACTTGCGTTGACAGGGCCACTGAGCAGCCACGGAGCCTTCCTGGCTCCTTCCCTGACACGTAATTAAAACCTTCACTAATGAGCACTCAGGTCACCTTAATTAACTAACCTAACTCACCACCCATCAAGGGGATGGGCCTGCCGAGGGGCTGCGGCCGTTTTCCAGTCTGCACACAATGTGGGGGTGCGTGTCCATACCCCTCGGGGCGCGCTCGTTATAAAAGATTAAAACCTCTTTGTCAGGAATGCAACTTGGAGGCCACTTGCTTACTTGCTTATTTATTTACACTCGGCCTCTTGCCAGAAATGGTTGCGCTCCGAGAACCTGAGCGTACACCCCCCCCCCCTC
>PVIW01016897.1:0-15417 GCA_004026585.1 Noctilio leporinus | reverse complement strand
CAAAACTAACAACAAGCAAAACAGAACCAAGTATATGAAGGAATAGGCCTTCAGTGGTCAGGGGAAAAGGGGTTGGGGGGAGGGGGGAGGGGGGAGGCAGAGGCAAGAAACGGGAGCAGCTTAGACAAGAACCTAGTATAAAGGAACCATGGACATGGACAACAGGTGGGATTGACTTTGGGGGGAATGGGTGGGTGGGGAGGGGGACAGAGGGGAGCAAAAAGGGGATGGATGTAATACAACAACAATAAAATTTTAAAAAAACAGCAGAATAGTAGTAAATATCAAAGAAACAAAGATATTTTTAAAAATCTATAATATTGACAACCTTCTTGAATGATAAATGAAAAAATAACATATAAGAGTAAAATCATATTCAATTTTATCAATAAATATAAAAACACAAATCTTTAATAAAATATTAGCAAAGTAGTATACATACTTTACTTCTATACACACACATAGTTGCATGTTTGAGGTGTAAAATATTTTGAATATTTGTATTTTCTTTCTAATATAAAAATTAGCATACTAAAAATAAAAGGAAACTCTTAACATGACAAAGATTATCTGCAAAAATCCATATTATATCTAATGGTGAAATGTCAGAATCATTCTCTTTGAAATCACAGTGAGACAAGCAGGTTTATTATCAATGTTTCTAGTCAATATTTCTAGCTTCCTACAAAAGCAGCTAGTGAAGAAAAAGACATATAAGTTTTAAGATTTTGAAATAGCAAAACAAACTATACTTAATTAGAAATGATGTAGTGGTCTAAGTATACAGCGTAACTTTATGAAGCTTTTCAGCTTCTCCTCAATGGCTCTCCCCAAAATAGAACAAATAACTTTTCAGTTCAAAGATTATGGAAAAAATTGTTACTTATTACAAATTTGCATTTTAAAAGATTATACTGGCCTTGGTTGGTGGCACAGTGGATAAGGTGCCGGCCTGCCAGCTTGTGAACCCAAAGGTCAATGGTTTGATTCTCAGCCAAGGCAACATAATCAGGTTGCAAGCCAGGTCTCCAGCCAGCTCTGTAGCTGGAGGCAGGTGAAAGGCAACCAGACATTGATGTCTCTCTCCCTTTCTGCCTCTCTCCCTTCCCCTCTCTCTCTCTGAAAAATAATAAACAAAATCTTAAAAAAAAAACTGGAGATGCGAATATTTAGCCAATAATAAACACCATTTTCCTGGGTATAAGAAAAAGAAGATTACACTAGCTTAAACTGCCATGTCTAGATATTAGTATTATTGTGAAAGAAATCAAGCACTACAAGATGATGATGTTAGTTTGATATTTGGATATTGATTTCATCTCTAGTTACATATATTGGAGGTTGGCATTATTTCAAAAGAGAGCAGACATTGCCTAGGCTCAAAGGTCACCATCTGAAACTTTTCAGGAATCAGGAAGGCAATGTCTTGGAGGCCTTGGACAGCTTGAATGTGCCTGGTACCTGTGGAGGGAAGAGAAACAAAGTTCCGAATTAAAATTGACTGCAGCCTAATCACCTTTTCTCAATTATTGTTCTTTTTGATTATAGAGCTTTCAGATAGAAAGACATTTTGGCTAACATAATCAAATCACATCATGTTTCAAACAAGAAAAATTAAATCCAGAAAATCCCAGGGATTATCAGAATTCACAGAGTTATAGGTAATAGTAGAGTTAAATTGAACTGCAGGGTAGCTGACTCACAGCCGTAAGCACTTTTTCAGTACTTTGATTAGCATTTGGCTCAGAATTGTGAAAAATATGAAGTCACCCACAAACCCAAAACATACAAGGATTCAAAGAAGCCCTAAAGAAAATAAAATTTTATCCTGTAATTTGTAAATTATTTTGAGTAGGAATTTCACTTTTCTTAAAAGTATACTTATATATATTCTCTTGGTCTGCTGGAAAAGCCAAGATTGAAAGAGATTGAAGACAATTGGAGTGGCTACAGTATTGAGAGGTACCGCCTGGATGGGTTAAAGCCAATGGATATAAAATTTAAAATACAAGGCATGACCCAAGATGGCAGAGAAGCAAGTGGAAGCTACATGAACATCCTCCCAGGACCAAACTAGAACTACAACGAAATTATAGAAAAAACATTCTGAATTACCAATGGAACATGAGAAAGAAGCTTTATAACGAAGGGCATATGGAAGAAACAACATCACCACAATAAAACTGGTAGGGAGTGAGGATTTGCAAGATGGCTGGCTGGGCTACCACAGGTAGCAGCTGAGGTTCTGGAGGGCTCTTCCTGAAATGTGTGGTCTAAACACCAACCTGAGCTCCCCAGCATGGAGCACCAGAAACAGGAAAAGAACCCAAATAATATCAAGCATTAAAAAGAACCAGGATTTCTGTTTGTTAGGGTGAAAAGGCTACAGACACAGAGAGTCTCTTAAATGGTCAACACGCAAAATTTAATTTGCTGCCACTAACATGGGCTCTGGCAGAGGCAGGGCACAGTGGACTAGAGATGCATGAGAACAGTCTGCAGTTGGTGGCTCTGGGAAGAGAGCTGAGGGATCAACCTCCAGGATTTTTGTGGTAAGTCATTTCCAATACTGGAGAAGCAATCCTTCTTGGTCAGTTCACACCCTTTCAAGTGGCAACAGCCACCGGGAGAAATTCTTCTTGCCACACCATGTGGAGCTTAGGCCAGGCTGCTTAGTACAGCTAAGGTTATATCAGCAATTAAGGACCAGGGAAGGTGGATCTCTGGGAATCTGAGACTTTAGCTGACTCTCCCACAGGTCTGGTGCTGGTAGAAGCCAACCTAAATGCAGAGCCTTGCTCTTTCTTAATATGCCCAGGCCCAGCAGAGGAAGTAGAAACGCTGTGGATCACTGATAGCTCCAAACATGTTGCTCAGGACCAGTCAAGGCAACTTATATATAACACAGGGCTGATCCGTAGTCTTTGCAGATCTACCTAACACGCACACACACACACACACACACACACACACAAAAGGATACAAAGATGCAGCCAAAATGGGAAAACAAAGAAAAAGGTCCCAAATGAAAGGATAAGAGAGTTCTACGGAAGGAGTAAATGTAATGGAGACAAACAATTTATCAGGTATAGAGTTTAGAGTAATGATAATAAACATACTCAACATCATGGGAAAAAAAAAAAAAAAAAAGACATGTAAACCATAAAAAGGCCCAGTCAGAAATAAAGAATGTGCTATCGGAAGTAAATAATAAACTAGGAGAAAAAGAAAAGAAAACAGTGTGCTAGATAAAGCAGAAGATTGAATCAGTGATTTGGATGACAAGGTAGGAAAAAATACCCAGCAAAGCAGCAAAAATTAAAAAAAAAAAAAAAAAAATTGAACTGGGCTATTGGCTCAGTAAATAGGTGCCGACCTGTGAACCCAAAGGTCGCTGGTTTGATTCCCAGCCAAGGCACATAACCATGTTGCAAGCCAGGTCTCCAGCCAGCTCTGTGGCTGGAGTCAGGTGAAAGGCAACCATATATTGCTGTCTCTCTCCCTCTCTGCCTCCCTCCCTTCCCCTCTCTCTAAAAATAATAAATAAAATCTTTTTTAAAAAGTTGTTTAAATGAGGATGGCTTAAGAAATCTTTGGGACAATGTGAAACATAACAACATCTGTATTATGAGAACACCAGAAAGAGTGGAGCATCGAGAGAAAAGGTTACCTACAAGGGAGCTCCAATTAGACTTTCACCTGACTTCTCAATAGAAATATTTCAGACCAGAAGGGATTGGCATAACATATTCAAGGTAATGAAAAATCAAGAACCTAAAACCAAGGGTACTTTACCAAGCAAGGTTATAATTTAAAATGGGAAGAAAAAAGAACTTCCCAGGCAAGAAAAAATTAAAGGAGTTTGTTAATAGCAAACTAGCACTGCAATATTAAGACTTGCTTGGAGGAGGAGAAGGAGGAGGAGGAGGAGAAGGAGAAGAGGAAGAGGAAGGAAAAGGGAAAAGAACAGGAGGTAGTTTTAAAATAAAATGTCTCTAAATATATATTTATTAATAATAACTTTAAATCTAAGTGGCTTAAATGCTCCAACCAAAAGACATCGGGTAGCTGAATGGATAGAAAATAACACCCATGTATATGCTGCATCCAAGAGACCCACCTCAAATGAAAAGATACACATAGACTACAAGTAAAGGAATGGAAAAAGATATTTCATGCAAATGGAAAGGGGAAAAAAAGATGGGGTTGCAATACTTATATCTGATAAAAGACTTTAAAACCTAGGTTATAGTAAGAGACAGAGAAGGGTGCTATATATAAAGGAACAATTCAACCAGAGACTATAACCCAAGTAAACACTTATGTACCCAATTTAGGGGAACCTAAATATATGGAGCAAATCTTGGTGGGCATAAAGGGAGAGATCAACAGAAATATGGTCATAGTAGAAAATTTTAACACCCCATTCATTCACTTCATGGATAGATCTCTCTGACAAAAAATCAACAAGGAAACAGTGGCCTTAAATGACAAACTAGATCAAATGAATTTATCTTTAGAATATTTTATCCCAAAGCAGCAGAATATGCATACTTTTCCATTGCACATGGAAATTTTTCTAGAATAGATCACATATTAGGACACAAAACAAGTCTCAATAAATTTAAGAAGACTGAAATCATATCAAGCATCTTCTATGGCTACAACATTATAAAACTAGAAATCACAAGAGAAAACTGAGAAATACATCAAGACATGGAAGCTAAATGACATGTTATTAAACAATAAATGGGTCAACAGTGAGATCAAGGAAAGAATGAAGAAGATACTTGGAAACAAATGAAAATGAGAATACAACAACCCAAAATCTGTGGAACACAGGGAAAGCAATTCTAAGAGGAAAATTTATAACATTATAAGCCTATCTCAAGAAACAAGAAAAAGCTCAAATACACAATCTAACTTTACACTTAAAGTAGTTTAAAGGAACTTGAAAAAGAATAACAAACAGCCCAAGGTAAGTAGAATAAAGAAATAATAAAGATCAGAAGAGAAATGAATAAAACAGAGTCTAAAATATTGATACAAAAGATCAATGAATCCAAGAGCTGGTTATTGAAGAGAAAAACAAGATTGACAAAACTTTTACCAGACTCATCAAGAAAAAAAAGTGAGAGGACCTAACTAAATAAAATCAGAAGTGAAAGGAGAAAAAACAACCAAAGAAATACAAAGGGTTTTATGGAAATATTATGAACAATAATATGCAACAGACTGGACAACCTGGATGAAATGGATAAATTCCTAGAAATCTAAACTCTTCCAGAACTAAATCATAATAACTCAAGAAGATGAACAGACAGATTACACCTAATGAAATTGAAGCAATAATTAAAAAAACTCCCAGCAAACAAAAGTTCTGGACTGGATGTCTTCACAGGCGAATCTTATCAAACATTTCAAGAACACCTTTCCTTCTCAAACCTGTTCAAAAAATTCAAGAGGAGGAAAGACTCCCAAGCTTATTTATGAGGCCAGCATGATCCTAATTTTAAAACCAGATAAAGACAGTACAAACAAACAAACAAACAAAAATTATAGGCCAATATCCCTGATGAACATAGACACTAAAAATCCTCAACAAAATATTAGCAAACCATACATTGATGATTCTCTCCCTTTCGTCTTCCTTCCCTTCCCCTCTCTCTAAAAATAATGAAAAAAAAATATTTTAAAAAAATTAACAAATTGAATACAGTAATACATCAAAAAGATCATAAACCATGATCAAGTGAGATTTATTCTGGGAAATGTTAAGGTCACATTTGAAATAGATGAAATTGGAAACCACCAGTAAGGGTAAATATTCAAGAGGTCAGTGCACATTTATTTAAAGGTCTTTAATAGCTGTGTGCAGGTTGTACATAGAAGGTGATTTAATATCATTCCTCATGAGACCACATTAATAAAGAGAGTCAATCTCAGTCTGAGAAGCAAAATCTCAGAGTGATATTTCAGAAACTGTAATGCCAGTTCATCTGTGGAAGATTCACTATGTTATTAGTTACATTATGTTTTGCAACTGTTTCTGCTGCTTACTTGTAGTAGATATTTTTAAGAGGATGTGGGTTCTTTATTTCCAGCTCAACTAAATTCTTACATGACATTGAGTAAGATCTCACAGTTTTCCAAAGTGGTACTATTTTAGAAATGAGTACATGTTCTGGATATGTTGCCTGGAAGAAAAACCACAAAAACCTATTTCTATTAAACAATTGGTTCAGATTTAAAACCCAATAATTATATATATATATATATATATATATATATATATATATATATATACACATCCTCAATACTTTACATAGTTTCAATGGCTTTAATTAGGTTTCATCTTTAAAAATTCAGATTATTTAATATCCTATAGAATTTTTTAACCTTTTTTATTGTTGGGGCAGTGGAGAACAACTGTAATATCCTATGGAATTTTAATGTTGCTCATTCAGAGCAGGAGTTTTAATTCAATTCTTTTCAGCAAATGTTTGATGAGTATTTACCAGGACCAATGCTCAGAATAGGAGCATCAGGGTTACAAATAGAAATGAGAAAAATATATACTTTTTTAATGATGTTCACTATCTCCTTAGGTGAGGATAAGAGAGAATGCAGAAGTACTTAAATATATGATAAAATCATGATGTTTAGCATTCTACTACTATTTTATGTGTTTTTTATTTTCTATGATTTTAAGGGGGGTTTTCATTAAATGCTTTGATCAAAATTATAAAACAAAACACTGTAGCAAACATACATATCTGATATCTGTGTCTGACTGGAATATATTATGTAGAAAACTCAAAATGTACAAAATTTTTAAAAACTGTTGCTATTTATCCCTAGATTTGTCCTTGATCTTATGTATCAGTAGTCTTTTCAGACCTACTCCGCCAAAATATAAAACTCCAAATAAAATTTTAAAGCCACATTAGAACACCCAATCCACAAGACACTGGGTTATCTGCTTTTTCAACTTGCTCAGTTTTCCCTACCTATAACAAAGACAGCAATGGATTTGATATAAAAAGTACTGAAAATGACATTGTGTGTCAACTTTATGGTTTAAAAAATTCAGAGCCTTAGTTTTGGCTCTCTGAGTCATAGCTTACATAGAAAGTAAAAATCAAGGAATAGTGTTAATGTATTTATAATTAAGTTATAATAATATGAACAGGAAAATAAGACTTTGGCAGGTCTTGTACAATTAACAATATTCTTTTAAAAGCAAATTACTAATTCCAAACCCAGGAATTGCCAGGATTTGGCTAAACATGTTTTTAAGGTTTAAGAATGCTTTACTTTGGGTAGAATGACATATAGCCCTAATTTAGCATAAACAAAAGTATTGCTCTAGGCTTATGTATTAGTTTACTTATGCATAACAAGATTTACCAATGTTAATTAAAACCATCTTCTTAGCATAATTATACAATGGGCAAACAAAACAACTTAAAAAGATCTTACCTTTTATTATTAGACAAAATGATATATGCCTACTTTAACAAGGGAAAATTTTTTAATGAAAATAATCCAAATATCAGGTTAATTACTAGGAAATTATTTTAGTTTTTACTTATTGGTTAAACAGTTTCATAAGAATGGATGGATTATATTGGATACTGACTGACTTGATCATTTTGACCTGGAATGCTACTTGAGGGTTTCTTTGAAGGATGTATCTACAAGTTATAGAGATTCGAATAAAATAAAGATCCACAAGATCCCCAAAAAATAAAGAAATAAGAAAAATAAAAGGAAATTAAAATAACATGTTTTAATATTTTTGTATGGTAGATTTAAATTTTTCTATTCAATTAAAAAAGTGGTCAAAATTAAAGAATAAAATTCAATGGAGAAAAATACCCAAAAAGCAAAATAAAACAAACAGCACTTTGTAAAAGTAAATGGGAAAATTACATGGCAATACACAAGCACCTAGACAACCCTTGTCCATTGTATTCAGCCACTAATCAACAATTTAACTATCTCAAGAGAAAGGGGGAATTAAATAAGGAGCTAATGATACTTTGTTTATTATTTCCAAGTTGATAGGGGATTCATTTATGCACGGGATCAGACAATGGGGTTATAACAGCAGACAAGACCCACATACCACCTCAATTCAGGGAACTCATAGTCTACAGAAAGAAAGAATCAATATATGAGTAATTAAATACCTACTTATGAGTGCTATTGTTACCAAATTAGGACTCAGCTGCCTGATGCTTAACACAGGCCTAATATAAAGATTGATGGGATAGAAAAAAAAATACTCTTATTAAAAAGTTGCCAATTTGGGGAAGCTGGAAACTCCCAGCTCCAAGACAATCCCTTCTGCAAGACACAGTAAGAACCCAGCCAGTTCTAAAGCCAGAGTCAGTATCCAGACACCCACACCACTTATGGTCTTCTGGGGCCTCAGGCTTTTTCTCCCAGGATAATGCACTTGCAGAGCTGGTATTGACATTGCCTCACTGCAACTTCTTTTTCCCCTGGGACCTGGGGCTGCTTCCAGACCAGTCCACTGGTCATGCAGGGGGCTCCGACGGCAGAGTCCCTAGAGCCTAAGGCTGCTCATGCTCTAAGGTCCAGCAAGCAGCCTGGTCTGCACATCCATCCATTGATCTCAAAGTGAGAGCATGGGCACAGGCCAGAACCTGAGCAGAGTGGAACCACATTATTCCATGGAGCACAATTGGTGTTGCACATATCCCTGGGGCACAGCCTGCACATGTTGGTCTCAGCCTTGGTGTGAGCTGGCTCCTGAGTGGGTGAGAAGAGGTGAGGAAAAATGGTGAGCAGAGCCCTGCTGGGTCCCATGAGTGCTCCAGTCCCCCAACTGGGTGAGTGAGGGGAAAAAAGAAAAGGGGTGCCCTTTGTTTAAAAGTACTGTTCCCAACTCCCATTATAGTGGAAGTGTCTAAATTCCCCACCAAGCCAGGCTAGCATTCATTACACTCATCAGCCTGCACAGTGTCTCCACAGTACATGTGTGTTGTGACGTTTTCAGCCTGAACATACCCTGTGCAAGTTTCCTTTGGCTCTGCTTATCCTATCTGTGGGTATGAAAATATATCAAGCCCTGACTGGGTGGCAGGGTGGATAAGGCACCAGCCTGAGAACCCAAAGTGTGCTGGTTCGATTCCCCAGTCAGGGCACATAACCAGGTCTTCAGCCAGGTCCATAGCTGGAGGCAGGTGAAAGGCAACAATACATTAATGTCTCTCTCCCTCTCTGCCTCCCTCCCTACCCCTTTCTGGAAGGAAGGAAGGAAGGAAGGAAGGAAGGAAGGAAGGAAGGAAGGAAGGAAGGAAGGAAGGAAGGAGAGGAAAAAATATATATCAAGTACTGTCTGTGGCTATAATTATGCTGCCTTCAGTACTTTCCAACCCATTTGGGGTAGGGGGATGTCTCTCCACTTTGCCCAGTGATCTGGCCAGTTCTGCCCCTTTAACAGTCTTTCCTTTAACACTTCTGGACCTTTGTAATCTTATAAAGACAAATGGGCAAAGGTCTCATTCTTCTGTAGCTACTTACTGCTGGCCAAACCTGTAGTCGTACCTATTTCCTGGTCCATGGATCCCTAACAAGAAAGGGAGTCTGGAGCGGAAGGAGGCCTTCATGTGAGTGAGAAAAATCAGAATTCCTGACATTTATCTGTCCCTGGGAAACAACATACGTGACATCCAAAGGATAGCATTGCTGTGCTGTTGGCATCCTTGTTGTATTCTAGAGGGTTATAAGGCACAGTCAGAACCATAACCACTAAGTGACAAAAGTAGGCACTAACTCTACAATGCCCAGATTAAGAAAGAAGTGACTTTCTTGAAGGAAGGTGTGCAAGGTGTTTCACACCTGTCTGAAGCCCTTTAGTCCATTATACCTTAGTTAGAGTGAGGGAAATATTCTAAGATTCCTCCCTTGAAGACTCCTGGACCTTTCCTGTCTAAACCATTAGACCAGAAAATGAAAGCACTTTTAAATGAAGCTGATAGACTGCCCCATACTTCACCAACTCAACCATTTAGTCCATCCAAGTAGTTGTTTCAGGAGGCAATGATGCAGATGGGCTTCTTAAGTGAGTCCTATACTATGTAAACAATCACCCAGGTAAATGAGGTATTGTTATACACCCTATGAAAACAGAAGAAGAAGCTTAAAGGTTAAGTCACACAACAAATTATAAACCAGTCTCTGCATCCGAAAGGCTATCATTTGAGAAGACATCCTGCTACAAAGCCTTTGTCGGAATGATGTTAAACAGTGACCATTTGACAAATTCTTGTTGCCTATAAGTTGAATATCTCTGGTGATGTCATCAATCCTGAGGTAAAATCTGTGTACAGAAACCAGTTTAACTTTCAAGTGAAAACAAAAATTTGATGATACTTTGCTTCATTGAGTTCAATATCCACCACTGAGCATTATGACGTTTTTTGAAGCATTATTTTTCTCTTTAAGATCACCCTTATCGTTATCAAGGTGATTAACAGATTTTTATTTTTTCTGATTATTTGCATAATGCAACCAGAACAGCAATCAATCACAAAGGCTCTTCAAATTTGTTTTGCTGGAACTCACACAAGGAACATTTAGATTGATCTTTAGTCAGCCCTTATGGCACAGAAGCCAAGTTATACACCTGTCATCAGGCTTTGCATGCAGTACCTACTTTCCACAAATCCTTAAGATTCTCAAAATATCTTAAGATTCCTCCTTGCCATCTTTCAGGAAAGCAAACTTCATTTCTTATCAGGAAAAACTGGCATGAACCACATGACCAAGGAAATATGAGGCCATTTCTCCAGAAGACATGTGTTAGCTTCAAAATTCAATCTTAGTTCCTCAAGGCTTTCTAGTAATAATCAGAGTCCAGGCATGTAACATTCCAGTCAAGGTCTTAGTTAATAAAACTTACTGAAGAGTGAGTGGGGCCCTGCTGCCCATTGACACCCTCTAGGCAAAATTCCAGAGGCAAAAGCTTGGTGATAAAATATTTTGAGCCAGTCTCTTTCCTCCTTTTATTTTGTGTCTTCTGACCCATAATTCCATGCACTCTGGAGGTGTTCATCTTCTCAGCCAACCTTGTCTTAGGCATTTACCATTAACTTAGCCAACCTCCTTCAATGGCCCCTCCCTACTCCTCTCCAGTTATCTGGTGAGATCTCTGTATTAATTCACCCCTTTAACATTGCTAGTTCTTTGTAATCTTACAAAGGCAAATGGGTGAGGGTCTCATTCTTCTGTAGCTATTTCTGCTGACCATGGATGTAGTTCTACTTGTTCCCTGATCCAAAGATTCTTAATAGAAAGGAGTGTGAAATGAAGGGAGGCTTTCACATAGGAAGAAGTCTATTGCAAAATCCAGGTCAGTTGGCTGTTTCTGTGAAGTGGCATACACAAGGTCTAGTCGATAGCAATGTTGGACATGTTTGCATCCTTACCATATTCTAGAGATGACAAATTTTCAAGCAAGTTATAATACACAAGCTATACTATAATCACTAAATGACTAAAGTAGGGACCAATTCTACAATGTTTCTGATTATAAAAGACAGAATTTTTTGGAGAAGTTGTGCAAGGTGTATCACCTGTCTAAAGCTATTTTTCCCACTATATTTAACTAAGGATTTGGGGAAATTATCTAGGACTCCCCCTTTAACATGCCTCGGGCCTTTCTGTTTAAACCTTTAAGGGCAGAAAAGAAATTAACTTTAAGGGAAGCTGACAGACCACCCCATACTTCACCAATTCAACACCACTCAGTTCTATAAAACTGTTGAGTTTCAGGAGGTGGCAATGCAGATGGGCTTCTCAAATGAGACCTATACTGTGAATACAATTACCAACGTGATGAGATCATAGACATACCACATAAAAACAGAAGGCAAAACACACAGGTTAATTCACACAACAACCTACAAACCAACATCTGAGTCCTGCCTGGAGGCTGCCCTTTAAGAAGACACTCAGTTGCAAGAATTTTGCTGAAACAATGTAAAACAGTGACAATCTGACAAGTTCTTCCTGCCCATAAGTTAAACATATCTGATGATGTCATAAATCCAGTTCAAACTTCTAAGTGAAAATAAAACTTTGAAGATAGTAAGTTCTATTAGAGTCAAACGTCTATCCCTGAGCATTGCAATTTTCCTTGACACATAAGTTTCTCCTTAAGATCACCTTCACTATCACTAAAGGACCTGCATTAAATACAGTTTTAAGTTTTGCATAACACAACAAGAATAAAATTGATCACATTGGATCTTTAAGTCTACTTTGCTGGAACTCACACAAGGAAACTTTATTTGAACTTTAGTCAGCCCTTCACAGCACAGAAGTTAAGCCATACAACTGCCACCCAGCTTCGCTTGCAGTACCTATATTTGTCAAATCTTTGAGGTTCCCATCATGTCTTAAAGTTCCTCCTCTTCATCTTTCTGTAAAGCTACCTTTGTTCCTTTTCTGCAAAGATTGCTATGAACTACATGACCAGACAAAGTATTAGACCATTTCTCCAGTGGACATTTGTTAACTATAAAAGTCAATCTCAGTTCCTTAAGACTCTCTGGTAACAACCATATTTCCAACATGCATCTCTCAGGCATGGCCTTTCGAAGTCTTGGTTAACAAAACAATTTTGGAATTGGCTCATTAGTTTATGCAAAGAAATTTTGTGCTATCTTTGTCATGCTAAATTCTGGAGGAATTGGGTAAGGAGAAAAATACAAAGCATGAAGGGAAATTTTTGCCCTTCCAATATCCACCAAGATTGCATTTCCATTTTTTATACCTTCTGTTGTTTACTTTTCAGTTGATATGAAGTTTTAACTCACCCTGGGAAACCTCAATTTCTTTCCTAATCTAAGTAAAGCAAAGGCAGAGCTCCAAAAGAGGAGGGAACTATAACTACTATTAAAATCTTGTCCACCCTGGCTGGTAGCACAGTGGTTAAGGTGCTGGCCTGCGAACCCAAAGGTCGCAGGTTCAATTCCCCAGCCAGGGCACATAACAAGGTTGCAAACCAGGTCTCCAGTCAGGTCTGTGGCTTGAGGCAGGTGAAACGCAACCATACATTGATGTCTCTCTCCCTCTCTGCCTCTCTCCCTTCCCCTCTTTCTAGAAATAATGAAATAAAATCTTAAAAAAAAAAAAAAAAAAATCTTGTCCAGACCCACCAGTCACACAGGAAACCTTTCTCAGGTCCCAAATGGCCCAAAGCTCCAATTATGAAGATGTTCTCAGGAGGGAAGATGGCAACCGAGTAGAGAGCAGTGCTGATGGTGTTCTTGAATATCAAAGCAGCTAGAGGACAGGATAGGGAGCGTGAGATGTCTTCAGGACCCTGGGGATTGGAACGGGCAGCATCTGGACACAGGGAAGCGCGGCCCAGAGGCAGAGGAGGCCAGCAGGACAGTAGGTGAGGCATTCCTGACCAACCGGCCGGCGGGCCGAGGTCGGCTCTGGGCAGGGGCGGCTCTGCCCAGAGGGGCGCCTTTGACTGGGGCCAGTTCCGGGCTTCCTGGCAACTGGAAGTCTCAGCAGTGAAGTGCGGGCGGCGAGGGCAAACGCAGTAGGGAACGCGGAATTGAACTCTTGCAGGGGAGGGACTGTGTGAGAGACCCACCCCGGCAACAGGGAGAGGAGGATCCAAGCAGGGCTAGAGGCGGAGGAGAAGAGTCCTGCAGGAAGCCGGAGTGGGGGAGCGGGAAGTGCATCAGGCGAGAAGGCTGAAAGCGGAGCTGCTGGGCCACCGGGGAAACAGCAGCTAGAAGCCCCTGCGAGGGGGGAGGCCCAGCCCTGCGCAACCACACAGGCCCCCAGGCTCTGTGGGAAAATCCAAACGGCGAACCGGAGAGCCAGCAAGCAGAGGACTAGTGGCGGGTAACCCGCCATTACCGGAGACAAAGGCCGCACCTCCCACGCCTGGGAGAGGCTCATCACAGAGGCCGCGCGTAAAGGACTCAGAGGAGAGCTGATTGGCTTGGAGGCGTAGTGCTTGCCCCGGAAGGGCGGGACAGTGCAGGCGGACCCCGGACAGTGTTGACTGACAGGCCCGGCCTCCTCCTGGAACTGCGGAGGTGGGGCCAGTTGTCACAGGGACTGGCAAAGTTGCGGGCTGCCCTGCAGAAGTGCTGGGGGCGTGTCCTGGGCAGGAAACTCCGCCAAGAGTGGGAGGGGGCTGCCTGCGGGCTCCAGAACACCGGCAGCCCTAAAACCCAGCCAGGCTGCAGAAGGCCCAGCCTACCTGGGGGCGGACACTCAGAATCAGCCCTACTGTGATAATCAGAGGCCCTGCCACACACCAAGACCGGCTAGGATATAGACTATAGACTGTAAAGTCCTGACCAGGAAAAAGAGGCAGCATCAGGAAAGGGATTGCGGCCAATTTCAAGCACCTGAATTATACCGAGAGCAATATGAACTATTAAGCCCCAACATATCCTTTGCAAAAGGTACTCCTCACATATTCTTAATCACCCCCATACCTCAATCCACCTAAATATCCAAGACCCTCCCCTACTCTCGAATTAAAGTCTATTCACTCTGTGGCTATAACGCATTCCCAGTCCTCAATCTAAGTATTCCTCCCTTCACCAGCCTTTCTAAACCCTTTCTTTATTCATTTCTTCCTTCCTTTTTTTTTTTTTTTTTAATTTTTCTTTTTCTTTTCTTCCTGGTAAAGCCCACAGGTTCTGGCTCCACCTGGACCAATCAGAAATCATAAAGGGGGAACACACAGCTAAAAACTTTCTTTACTAATATTGATTTCCGTTTGTCTTGTGATGTTCTCCCCCCATCCTTTTTTTTTTTTCTTTTTTCTTTTTTTTTCTTTTCTTTCTTTCTTTCTCCTTTCTTTTCTCCCTGATAAAACCCACTGGTCCTAGCTCCACCTGGACCAAACAGAGACCATAAAGGGTGAACAGAAACCCAAACCTTGTCTTTATTAATATTGATTTCTCTTTCTCTTGTGACATTCTCCTTTTTTTTTTTTTTTTTTCCTCCTCTGCTAAAAGCCCTCAAGTCCAGGCTCCATCTGGACCAGTCAGGGATTATTAAGGGAGAACAGCCATCTAAAACCTTTCTTCTTATTATTATTATCATTTTTATTTCTTTTTTCCTTTTGCAATTTTTTTTTTGGGGGGGTGGTTTGGTTTGGTATTTTGTTTTTGGTTTTTTTGTGGTTGTGGTTGTTGTTTATTTTTGTTTTTTGTTTTTGTTTTTGTTTCTGCTAAAAGCCCGCAGGCCCAGAATACAACCAGACAGCCCAAATAAAGGACACACCAAGAACAGCAAGTGGAGAAAATCTGGGAGACGGCAACATTGAACTCCACAAATCTCCTATCACAGAAGGGTGCTCAACTAAGGCAAGGAAGCAAAGCAGGTTAACCCAAGGAA
>PVIW01016896.1:0-15419 GCA_004026585.1 Noctilio leporinus | reverse complement strand
GGGGGGAGGTAGAGGCAAAGAAGGGGAGCAGCTTAGAGAAGAACCTAGTATAAAGGAACCATGGACATGGACAACAGGTGGGATTGACTTTGGGGGGAATGGGTGGGTGGGGATGGGGACAGAGGTGAGCAAAAAGGGGATGGATGTAATACAACAACAATAAAATTTAAAAAAAAGAAAGAAAACAAATCCCATTTATCATAGCTACAAGAAAAATAAAGTACTTAGGAATCAACTTAACCAAGGGGGTAAAAGACCTATACTCAGAAAACAACAGAGCATTGAAGGGAGATATTAAGGAAGATACAAATAAATGGAAGCATATACTATGTTCATGGATGGGAAAAATTAACATCATTAAAATGTCCATACTACCCAAAGCAATCTTTAGATTCAGTGCAATTCCCATTAAAATACCAATGATATACCTCACAGAGATAGACAAAATACTTCAAAAATTTATATGGAGCCAAAAATGCGCACGAATGGCCTCAACAATCTTGAGAAAGAAGAACAGGGTAAGTGGAATCACAATATGGGACATAAAACTATACTATGCCCTCCACATTAAAGTCTCACCCAATAACTCAGCAGTCCTGTGCCTGGTCTGGTAACATTGCCAGGTGTGCCAACATATGAGAAATACTACATTAGCACAGGAAAGTCCTTCAAATTCTATGTATCAGTCTCCGCTATCTGGGAAAGCATTTGAAACCGTGCTTTTATCAAGGCTTGGAAGGGAGTCCACAAGTGTCCAAAGAAGTCCATACAACAACTTTAGTTCCCTGCCTACCTCTGGTCACTATCTGTTTTTTAGGAGTCCCTAATGCTTACAGAAAGAGCCCATACATAACTTTGGGAACCTTCCTCAACTTTAACTGTCTCCTGTCACATATCTGTTGTATGATGAACAAATAGAGTCTGGAGCAAGATGAGGATTTGGGCTAACAGATGTCTGCCCATACCTAAGTTTGGGTAGTTATGTACCTCTGAGAAAAACACTTGCTGCCCTGGCTGATGGCACAGTGAATAAGGTGCCAGCCTGCAAACCCTTTATCCATCAATCAATGTGTAACTTCTTCACTCACATCCTGCTAATTATATAAGTCCTCAGAATAAAGGACTTGCTCTCTTGGCTCTCCGGCCTCCAGGCTTCTGGTCACCCTAGGCCTTTGGCCACCCTTGCCTTTGCTCTCCCATTCACTCATAAACTTTGTGTGCACCCTAATAGGCTTCCTAATCTGTAATTCTTTACTGCATTGGTGAGAAGAACCCGGGTTTCTCTGCTAACACCTGAAGAAGAAATGATTATTTAAAATAAATATTTCTGAAATGCCTTGTAACATGGGAAATATAGGGTATTCTAGTAAAAGTTATGGAACAGTTACCAGATTTTGATTTAAAATTCTTATCTATGCCTTCCACATTAAAGTTAGTCTGGCCCTGGCTAGTGGCACAGTGGACAAGGTGCCAGACTGCAAACCCAAAGGTTACTGGTTCGATTCCCAGCCAGGGCACGTAACCAGGTTGCAAGCCAGGTCTCCAGCCAGGTCTGTAGCTGGAGGCAGGTGAAAGGCAACCATTCACTGATGCCTCTCTCCCATTCCCTCTCTCTCTCTAAATATAATAAACAAAATCTCTTTTAAAAAAGTTAGTCCAATATGACAGGAAAGGTCTGACCTATCAATCTCATATTGACTTTGTACATTATAAAACATGTATTTAAAAAAATGCTATTCCTCAATTATTTGCAACCTCTTCAAAATCAGACACAAAAATCATCATGTAAACTGGAGATAAATGTGGATAAGTTAGGAGGGTGGTCAGAAAGACAAACTGCTGGAAAAGAAGCTGTTTCAGCTTGGTGAGTTGAGACAGTGATTTTTCAGCTACAGTGTGAGTGTCATTAATAGAACAGGTTACCAATACAGAGGACACTTTCCACCTTAGGCTTCCTCTTCAGTGTCTTCTAGAAATGGTTATAAAATCTCAATCAATACATTCTGCAGGGGATTCTAAAGCCACCAGAATTTGAGAAACACTGGCTTCTGCTAAGAATTGAATTGTGTACCCCTTACCCCAATTCAAATATTGAAGCCCTATTCCACGTGTGACTGTATATAAATTGTCTTTAGGAGATGATTAAAATGTAAAGACATGTAATAGCAAGGAATCCCCAAAGTCCTCATAGCTCATGGTTTTGGGGATGGGGAAAGGAAATAATACATATCTATGGCAAGGTGGTAACTAGACAATAGCCATGCTGAAGCCCAGGGCAAAAGGGCAGATGATAGGCTTAGGATACTAGCTTTTCCTGAAGGGAAGTTATATACTGCCCCCTCGTAAAAGGGCCATGGATCGGCTTAAGATACTTTTTGTAACAATGACATATGATACTCTGGGGCAGCATTTAGAACAAGGGCAGGTAGCCATAAAAGGAGAGAAGACATGTGGTCTCAAATACTGTAGATGGAGTTCTGAGGTCTGGTGTGTAGGAAGAGAGCCACGATGTGGCAGCTAGGCCGCTTTGGAGGAGAGCTGGTCTGCCATGGGGGAGGGCCATGTGGGTAGAGTGAGTATAAAAGAGAAGAGGAGGAGTAGCCATTAGGAAGGACCCATGAGCCAAAAGGAGATTCAGCCATGCTGCCTGTAGTGAAGTAATAGCAATGCAGTTTGTAGTGAATCTGGTCTGAGGTGAGAGGAAAAAGCAGTTTGTAGTCAGGATCCTGCCATGCAGCCTGTACTAGTAGGAAAGCAGGCGCACTGCTGCTTTGATTGTGCCTGCTCCAGCCACCAAGGACTCTGCCTTGCAAACCTGGACTCTATCTGGACTCTTGGAACTCAGGACATATGGAGAGGATACTCTCTTAAAGGACTTGTGTCTTTCCTGGACTTCACCATGATCCAGTGTAACACAGCACATGCTTTTCTGGACTATTACTTGGAAGCTGATGATGTGAGAAATAAGCTCACCCAGTCTGCAAAACAAATGGACATTGAGGCCAGGAGTATAGCAAAAGTGAGGAGTTTGTTTATGATCTTGTAAAATTGGGTGTCTGGATGGTGGTGTGGCAGGCATATGGAAGCAGGAAAAAAATGGCTTAATTATCCCTAACATGAACCGTCTCTCTCACATTCCCTCAGTGGCAGAGTACTTCAAAGTTATAATCTGACACAATTGTGTCTAAAAAAATGATTGGGCAGTTTAAACCCTAACGTGGGCAACTTCTGGCCTGACTGTGTTTAAAGATGATTGACCATTCCCATCCTTCTTTGTTCTTGGAGGTATCTGTGAAGGGCTGTGGAAGTCCCTAACCTTCCATGTTAACTGTCGCATCCTCAGTTGTGTACTCTAGCCCTGTCTTTATTATCTTGTTTACTCCGAAACTTCCTGATTTATTTGCAGTTTGGCCTAACTGTTAATAATTTTTTATGGTGGCTGAGCCTGACTTGAGAGTGACTTGCTACCCTGTTTCTCACAATGACAACATACCCCAGATCCTGAAGGAGAAAGCTGATAGATAAGGAATGAGGAACTATTGGGTTTGGGGTTGATTTATAGCTTTTCAGGGAGCAAGGGAAGTGCTGGATCTCAGGGGAGAACAGGACTCCAAGCTGAAGTGCTCCCTGCCCATGCAAGGTTAGAATATTATACATAAAGACCTGTTTTTCTGAACACTAATTGTTCATACACCAAGGTGCCATTTGAACAAGCCCTGCTTTGCTTGGTAACAGACATGCCCTGGCTGGTGTGGCTCAGTGAACTAAACGTCAGCCTGTGAACCAAATGGTTACTGGCTTGATTCCCAGTCAGGGCACATGCCTAAGTTGTTGGCCAGGTTCCTAGTTGGGGGTGTGAGGGAAGCAGCCACACATTGATGTTTCTCTCCCTCTCTTCCCCTCTCTCTAAAAGTAAATAAAATAAAATAAAAAAGACATCATAAGAATGGGGCTTATAGGACTCTGTCTTATAAAAATAGAAAGAGAGCTCTTTCCTTTCCCCGCTTTATGTGAGGATACATAGAGAACTGCCTGTCTATGAGCCAGACATAGAGGAAGAGAGTTCTAACCATGAACCGAATTGTTTGGCACCTTGATCTGGGACTTCCAGACTCCATAACTCTGAGAAATAAATTACTATTGTTTAAGCTACCCAATTTTTGTGGCATTTGTTATAGAAGGATAATTAGGCTAAGACAGCTTCAGAAATAAAGACATGACTGTCAGAGCAGCTCTGCTGTGAGAGATCACCTGGAGACCGTTGTGAGAGCTGGCAATGGGTTCATTGGGGGTTGAGGGGAAGGGCTGTTCCCAGACCAACCACCTTGAAGGTCCATGTAGCAGGGGAATGGATACTCCAGCCCTGGAGAGCCTGTAGGAGCTGAGGGCTTCTGTTGGGTGCTTTTAAGCTTGCAAGCTGCAGCAGGTGAGACACCAGATGTCTGATTAGGGCATTGGCCCTTGTTTACTGTCCACACATATCAACAAGTGTTTATCTCAAGTGGATTCCCACACATCCTGTAGTTCTGACCAGGTTCATTAGCATATTCCAACCTGGCTGCCTTTATACTCTGACAATGACCCGTCAATTGTTAGTTACAGAGACGTAACCTTCATTCCAGAAATCCAATCTATGGTATGAAGAACCAGGTATATTGTTCTTGGGTGAAGGATGAGATCAATGGCTAGGAAACAGTACAAAGGAGCTTCTGAGTGTGATCACGCATGTGTTTGCTTTGTGAAACTCCATTAGGTGTACACTTAGGATTGTGTATTTATCTGCACGTATCTGCCACTTAAAAATAAATGACAATATTCAAATAAGTTATCAAAACTGTGAGGATAAAGACATAGCATATGTAAATGTAAACAATAATATAAATGGAGACTGTTTAAAATGGAGCCTGAGCCCTGGCTGGTATGGCTCAGTAGATTGGCACCAGCCTGCGAATACAAAGGTTGCCGGTTTGATTCCCACCCAGGGCACATAACCACGTTGCAGGCCAGGTCTCCAGCCAGGTCCAAGGCTGGAGGCAGGTGAAAGCAATTATACATTGATGTTTCTCTTCCTCTCTGCCTCCCTCCTGTCCCCTCTCTCTAAAAATAATAAATAAAATCTTTAAAAATAAATAAATAAAATCTTTAAAAAAATAAAATAAAATAAAATGGAGCCTGAGCTGCTGTCTTAGAGGAACTGCCTTCTACCAAAGTTTTGTAATGTTAAGACAGGACAAAATATCCTTTGGAAGGAGCCTAAAGCAATGTTGTGTCCAAAAGAAATTTTTGCAAAGGTAACAGAAAAGCAGTTACAACTAATAGACTGAAAATTAAAAACATTGCTAAGTCCTGGCTGGTATTGCTCAATAGATTGAGCACCGGGCCTTCAAACCCAAGTGTTGCTGGTTCGATTCCCAGTCAGGGCACAAACAAACAACAACAAGAACATTGTTTAGAATTAGCATTATTATGTTAACTTGTCTACCTTCCTTTCTATTGATATAATTGTTTCCCTTCCCTTACTCATAAAAATGCTGATTACCTTGGTCTTGTAATTGCAACATTATTTGGGCTTCTGCCTAAATTCCTGTTTCCCAAGTAGCTATTCTTTTTAACCTCAAACAAACACTTATTCCTTTTCACTTTGAAAGGCATTAAAAAAAAAAAAGATTTTATTTATTATCTTTAGAGAGAGGGGAAGGGAGAGAGGCAGAGAGACATAAATATACAGTTGGCTTTCACCTGCCTCCAGCTACAGACCCGGCTGGAGATCTGGATTAACAACCTGGTTATGTGCCCTGACTGGGAATCAAACCAGAGACCTATAGGGTTTGCAGGCTACCACCTTATCCACTGTGCCACCAGCCAGGACCTTGAGAGGCATTTTTATGTTTAAGTTAACATTAGGCATCTGACAATTTCCAGCTCACAGGACCCACTTGTTAAGAGTTATTTGTCAATTCTCTTTGTCAGAGCAGCCTTGCTTTGAGAGATCACCCAGAAACTGATGTGGGAGCAGGCAATGGGTTCATTGGGATTAGGGGAAAGAGCTGCTCCCAGACCAGCTAGGTGGGTGAGGGAATGGAGCAGGGGACTCTAGGCCCTTCTCTCATGCCTGTGGGAATGTTCCTGAGTATGTTTGCAGGTGGAATTTTAAAATTGGAAGTTGCACATTTTAGTAAGGGTAAGCATGTGGGTTCCCAGAATTCTGCTGTTCTGCCCAGGTTAATTTCCATATCCCAGCAAGTGTTTTTCTCAGGCATATTCCTACAAAATCCTGTTTTTCTGATCAGGTTCATTAGTACATTTCCACCCTGGCTGCCTCTATACTGTGACACTCTTCAGTTGTTTAGATAAAAGGCCAAATGAACATGCAAATGAGCAAACTAGAAGATAAATCAGGAGTTCACACAAAGCGTAGAGTGCAGGAGAAAAGTGCACTGATTTGAAGCTTGCACTCAGGCTCTACTTACCTGTCTATGTGGTCACTTAACCTCTCTGAACCTCAGCTTCTTTATGTGATCAATTACCTCAAACAGGTGTTTTGCCAAGATGAGACAGGATATTAAGAAGCTAGGAAATTTCCTGGGCAAGTGGAATGGGAAAACCAAGATGAGAAAATTAAACAAAGCCAAACAGTTTGAGCAATTTTATCTCCCCTAAACAAGGACACTTGAGTGTAAATGGTTTAACCAGAGAATAACCTCCCTGGCTATAAACCACAGGCTCCTTCAGAATAAAGGAAGAGGAATTTCAATGCAGATAAGAGAGAGAACCTCAGAACAAAGGAGCCTATTTGGAAAGAAGCTGTCTGACTCCCTTTTCAGCTCTCTCTCCTTTTCAGCTCCTCCAACCAAGAGAAACAGCTTGTCTGTGTCCCCCCTTGGAATTTTCAACTCTGATATTTATACATTTCTCCTATATAAACTTGCTTCTGAAAGCTCAGGATAAGGTGGATGTTAGGGTTTTAACCCACCACCTTCTCAGAGGGTAGCTGTCAGAGCAGCCTTGCTGTGAAAGATCACCGGAGACCAATGTGGGAGCAGGCAACTGGTTTATTGGGGTTTGAAGGGGATAGGCTGCTTCCGAAGACCTTGAAGGCCCATGGAGCAGGGGAATGGGGATTCCTGGCCTGTGGGAGTCCCATCGAGGACTTCTGCAGGCATGTTTTTAACTTTTAAGCCTCAGCAGGTGTGGCTTAAGATGTTTTGCAGTGACTGATTAGGGTGTTGTCCCTTGGTCAGTGTCAACACTTATCAGCAAGTGTTTTTCTTTTTCAAGATTTTATTTACTATTTTCAGAGAGAGGGAAAGGGAGAGAGGCAGAGAGGGAGAGAAACATCAATGTATGGTTGCCTTTCACCTGCCTCTAGCTAGGGGCCTGGCTTTGCAACCTGGTTTTGTGCCCTGTCTGGGGAATAGAACCAGAGAACTTTGGGTTCACAGGCCAGCGCCTATCCACTGTGCCACCAGCCAGGGCAGTGAGTGTTTATCTCAAATGGATTCTCTCAAATTCTCTGGTTCACGGGTGGCAAACACAAGACCTTCATGTTGAATCTGGCCATCCACCTTGTTTTATCTGGCCTGGCACCTTGTTTCTACCCATCTCGCTTAACCGTTAAGGGATAAATTTATACAGTCCTACAATTACATTTGGCCCTTTGAAGGCAACCTTGAGGCTGATGTGGCCTCCTGTGAAAATGAGTTTGACACCTCTGCTCTAGTTCCACCAAGTTCATTAACACATTCCACCTTGGCTGCCTCTCTACTCTAACAGTAGCCTATGATATTAATCAATACATAATTATAATCCAATCTTTGCCTCTGCTTTTTGGCTAAGTGGTGACTGGCAGCATGGTCCCCAGACTCAGTAGCCTTTTAGTTTCAAAGATGAAACAATATATGTAAAAGCCCTGTCCTGATAGTTAACCTGTACACACACAGAACTAGGGAAGTTTAAGACCCATGCTGATGAATGGGAACTGTGCTGTGGCAAAGCTCCAGGAGTCCTACTGCCTAGATTGTGGGCATGCAGGTAAAATAAGATGGTAGCTTTAAATATAGATTCTACAATGGCCAGTAACCCTTAATTATTTATTGACTGAAGCTTTTACTGTTGCTTTAGAAAGATCGACTTTCTAAGAAAGACTGTTCACAATTTACCTTCCAGAAAATCATGTCTCCCCCTCAAAAAGAAAATCATGTTCTATTTCAGCTATGACACCTTCACATTAAGTTTACTGCTGCTAATCACTGTATTGACAATGGTGCCAAATAAAAACGTCCCGAATGACCTTAAAAAAAAAAATTGAGCTAATTGCAATTTTATGTGCTAAAAGAGCTTTTCCTATTAACTGCCAACAAACACCAATCCTGGCCTCTTTGGCTGACATCTGAGTCTGGACATTTTAGGGAACTCAGGAAATTATATCAATGCAGATTAGAATGTCTTTTAGTTGTACTGTGAATTTTAGGTGGTAAATTCATGCAACTCAAGTACCTGGGAACATGACTTTAAATGCATATTAAATGCACATTAGATCAAAATTACAACTAAGCTACAGAACAATCTTCATTCAGAACCACCAGAAATTGGGCTGAACGGAGGTCCTACAACTACAGAATTAAAGAAGAAACCACATCAAGACTGGCAGGAGGAGTGGAGATGCAGAATGAGCTACTCCTGTGACTGAGCAAACCAGGGTCCATTCATGTGTCACCTTGATTACTGACTCAACAACTAGTGTTGAGGAAAGTAGGTTTTTATTTACAGGATTCTAACCTTGGGGTTGGGGGCTGGGAGCACTCCTGCTTGAGCCATTTCTCATAAAACACAGCACTTCCCTTGTTCACCACCAGGCTATAAGCAAAAACACACCCAGCATTTCCCCATATCCTTATTTGTTCTGAAGCCAGCTTCACAAATGGTTCTTCAGTCCCTCTGGAAGGCATACTCATGGGTTTCAGAGTCTCCATCCTCTCAGCAACTCTCTCTCCTTCAGCCTCCATGTAGTAGTCCAGGAATAATTCTCTTCTACTTCACTACAGCAGGCTGTATGGGGGAATCCTGACTACAAAACTGCATAGCTGCTTACTGCTTCCTTTTTGACCTCATGGCCAAATCCACCTATTTCATGGCTCCTTCCTTATGGCTCTCCTCTCTCCATTTTCCTGGCACTCATAGTGGACCAGCTCCTCTTTTGCTCTGTCAGCCCTTATTTTAAATGCTGACCTGAAGCTTCCTATGTGACCTCATATCTGGCTTCTCCTACAATGAGCTACTTTTTCCAGTTCCCCCATATCTTTTACCTCCTTTTGACTGCCATCTTTAGTCAGGGCAAGTGTTCTCAGAGACACACAGGCCCCCACCTTCCTGCCTTCCATGCAGGTGCTATATAAATTCCCTGGCTATGCTTATGAATCACTGAAGCCTCTCATAGTCAAGTAAGCCTTTAGCCAAGGGTGGTAGCACAGCTATCAACTAGCTACCAATTTGCCATAGTTATGCAAAGTATCTCATGTCATGTTATCTGTTCTCCCTTCCCCCAATCAAGGGCTGTAGGGAGTATGCTCTATTTTGGGGATGCCCTATTCTGCACCCTGTTATATGTGTGGTGGATAAAAATTGGGAGGGATATCTCAGGAGGAAGGGGTCCCAGACCCATACCAGGTGGCCTAGTCCAGGATTCTAGTGCCAGCAAGATAACTTCTGGCTGTAGAAATCAATAGGGATTGAGGCTAAGGAAGGTGGAAACTTCTGGAGTCGCAAGCAGTTCCTTTTAAAGGCCCATGCATGGATTTAACTCAGATTTACTCTTCATGAGCTCCAGTAACTAAATTGTCCAGCATCAGGGCAAGAGCTAGGAGGCAGCTTTCTCTTAGACAGAAGTGTTGGCTGAGGCCATTGTTCCTTTTATGACCCATGCCTCCACAGAGCCAGCAGGCTAGTGCCATTTCAAATTGGCTCATACTATTTGTCCCACACTGGTGATTCCCTATTCTTCCCCCTGACCCCCACCCCAACTTTCAGGCCCATTCAAGCTGTTTCCAGTGGCTTTTCTGTACAAATGGCTTGTCTTGGCTCATGTTTCAGATTTTTATAATTCTCCAAACCATCAAAATTTGACCTTAGGGAATCCCGTAATTTTTGCTAAGTGACACCAGGCCTGGCACTAGCAGCAGCTAGCCTTGGTTTTACAATTTGACCCTTCCTGGGCACCTTCAAGCCAAGCACAAGTAGCAGCCATCTACAGATTATTTTCTAGCTTATGCTGGATGGCCACAGACAGAACAAACAGAACATAAGTGGTGGTTCACCTTGAATGTGCCAACATCAATCAGGATTCAACTACGAGGGGAGAGTATTCACAGCCCACACAGGGGGAACCTTGAGTACCCAGGTTGGGCGACAAATGAAGTTGTGCAACTGGACCCTATAGTATACCTATTACATTAGGCCACTCTACCAAGCCTGTATTATGTAGCAGCTCTACATAATACATAGAAACAAACACAGGGAGGCTGTCAAAATGAGAAGACAAAGAAACATGGCCCAAATGAAAGAACAGAGCAAAACTCCAGAAAAAGGAATAAACAAAATGGAGACAAACAGTCTACTAAATACTGAGTTGATAAGGATGTTCAATGAACTTAGTGAGAACCTCAACAGCATAAAAAAGATCCAGTCAGAAATGAAGGATACATGAGTGAAATCAAGAACAATTTATCAACAGTAGGGTGAATGAAGCTGAGAACCAAATCAATGATTTGGAACATAAGGAAATAAAAAACACCTGCTGAGAACAGCAACAAGAAAAAAAAGAATAAAAAAAAAATAGGAGGTCCTGGCTGGTGGCTCAGTGGATTTTCAGCTGGCCTGCAACCCCAAAGGTTGCTGGTTCGATTCCCAGCCAGGGCACATAACCAGGGCGCAAGCCAGGTCTCCAGCCAGGTCTGTAGTTGGAGGCAGGTGAAGGGCAACCATACATTGATGTTTCTCTCCCCCTCTGCCTCTCTCCCTTCTCCTCTTTATCTGAAAATAATTAATAAAATCTTTTAAAAATGGCAATAAATTATATCTATTAACAATTGAATCTAAAAGCAAAATAAATGAACAAGCAAAACAGAATCAGAATTGTAGATATAGAGAATGTTTTTTGTTTTTTTTCTTTTTAAATTTTATTGTTGTATTACATCCATCCCCTTTTTGCTCCCTTCTTTCCCCCTCCCCACCCACCCATTACCCCAAAAATAGAGAATGTTTTGATGGTTATCGGATGTGAGGGGGATTGTGGGGATGTGTGTAAAAGGTAAGGGATTAAGAAGTACAAATTGGTTGTTACAGAATAATCAAGGGAAATAAAGTACAGCATAGGGAATATTGTAGTCAAAGAACATATATGCATGACTCATGGACATGGAAAACAATTTTGAGATCCCCTGAGGGAGTGGTGGGGACTGGGTGGAGGGGGGCAGAGGTGAAAAAATTGGAACTAGCTCTGGTTGGTGTGGCTCAGTGGATTGGCATTGACCTGTGAACCCAAAGGTTGCTTGTTCGATTCCCAGTCAGGGCACATAAGCAGGTTGCAAGCCAGGTCTCCAGCCAGGTCCTTAGCTGGAGGCAGGTGAAAGGCAACCATACACTGATACTTCACTCTCTTTCTTCCTCCCTCCTTACCTTTCTCTCTGGAAATAATGAATAAAATCTTATTTAAAAAATGGAACTGTAACAGCATAAACAATAAAATATAGATTAATTATTTTGTAAAAAAAAAAGCACATCAATAATTGCCAAAACTCATTTAGACCCTTCAATAAGACAGACACGATGGCAAGGATGTCCACACATATTTTTAACAACAGCATTTCCACAGTTACCTAACTACCAGAGGTGAAGAGTAGCATTATCTCCTACAGCCCTTCTTTTCCCTTGTGTCATTTTGGCCCTGGTAAGGCCTAAAAGGCCATGCATCATAGTTACCATGGTACATATAATTCATATAATACATACAAGGTCCATATAACATACTCATTGAATATATGCCTTGAAGATGAAGAACCAGTAGGAACATCTAAGCTGATACCAGATATATGTGCTGTGGAGGAAGTGACATCTGAGCTCCTCCTGCATTCTATTTTTGCAGACCTGGCCTTTGCTAGGAGGAGGGCCTCTCTGTGCAAGTGTCTTCAAAGAACTTGTGCCTCTTGAGCAAAAGGGTAAAAAAAAAAGCACTCATAAAAATTGTCATTTGCTGCTGCATACTTGCTCAGTTTAGAAGGAATGTTATAAACTATTTTTAAAAAAACTCACAAAAACCTTGTTTTGTTAACCTCAAGGCCCATACTAATTTGTATAAATAAGAGAACTTAGTGTTTACAAAAGAGGGTAAATTAGGAGCTTAGTTTTTATGGAAAAGCATTAGTAAATGTTTTCTAATATGATAGTAGATAAAAGAAAAGTAGTAAAATAGAAAAATAAAGCTAAAGAGAAAGTTTCACAGTGGGATAAATATTTGCAACATTCTAAGTAGTCAAAGGTTAATATACAGAATGATAATAGACAACTGCAAATCAATAAGAAAAAGACCAGATCCTAAATGAAAAAGTTCTCATAATATGAATAGCAATGCATAGCATAAGTAATGCAAATGGCTAAAAACATATACTAAAATGATCAGTCCTGTTGGCAATTAGGAAAATGTAAATTGGGGCATTTTTTCATTATTAGACTGGTAACCTTTTAAACTATTGACACTTTCCAGTGTAAGGGAGTGTGGAGAAGTATGGAAAGGTGGTGCAGCTCTTTGGGAAAGTAACTTGACCAATCAAAAGCAAACCACAGTTTTGTTTTTATTAGTGTACACACATTGTGAAGCATTCTTCTGAATGCTTATCTCTTTGCATGCTACAACCAGGAAAAAAGACTGATAGGATACACAGCAACTGTCAGCAGTTTCCTAGGGAGAGATGCCCTTTATTACAGCTGCATTTGTAGTATTCACATGTGCAGAAAATAAAAAATACAAGGATTGCAGCATTGTTGTAACTGAACCCAGGTTCGGCAATCTGAAAATAAACCCAAACTTGTAAGACAGGTGCTGGTGGAAAAAGGGGAGGGGTTTACATAGGTGCTGGTCACCAAAAAAGATGGGTTGGTTCTCATTCCAAAAACCATCTTAACAGATCTGGTCAAGTTAGCAAATATTTTAGGGCTGAAAGAGAGGGAGGGAAATTTGTGGATGTGCACGGTATGTAGGATATGCTTCTTCTAGGCCTTCATGTGAAATTTTATGGTCACATTCTTGAGTTGACCATGTTGTTTCTTAGTTGAATTCCTGTGACTGGGCAGTTTACATCAGCCAGGGCCTTGAAGCTGCTTCTTAGGTTCACACAGGAACTGAAAACGTTGATTCGAGTATACTTATGGAAAAAAAAAATTGTAACGTAAGCTTTAGTGTTAAGAGAAAAAATTAGATTAGAATAACAAGCTGGGTTTAACATTTACTAAAGATTAAAAAAAAATAAGTGCTTTGTTAGTACATTCTTATTTTAGTTCTATTCTATCTAGTATAGTTAGACTAATATAACTAGTAATGCATATTCATTCCCTGTTATAATTCCCCACTGTCAATTTTCCTTCCATTTCTATAGAATTGGTGGTGTCTTTTCTACCTGTTGGGAGAATAAAAGACTTGATTCTGTTGTAAGGCAAAATTTTGTGAGGTAAAAGCAAATACATTTCTTAGGGGTGCCTGTCAGGGAGATAGTTTTTCTTGCATGGGAAAAACAAGCCATAAGGAACTTTGAAACAAGACAAGCATTACAAATAAAATAATGGTTAAACCTAAGTTTAAAAGTCATTTTAAAATGGACCTGAGTCCTTTGGTATCCATGAAACACTCACAAAGTAATCTCCAGCTCCCTCAAAGAGGGAGGCGTGAAGGTCCAGTGTTTGCTGAATCCAAACAGCTTGTTGCCTGATTTTGGTGATAGTTGTTTCTATATTGGATGAGGTGCTGATATACGTGTAGCAGGAGGAGTTTATGGTCATGTATACATCTCCCTGTTCTGCTAATATGTAATCTAAAGCAATTTGATTATCTAAAACAACTTTATCCAGAGATTCTAGAGACCTTTGGAGATTAGTGAGCAGCAGTTTCATTGGCTATGGTGATTAAAGTTTTGGAAATATTTCATAGTACACATTGATATGCAGCTTTCCCCCACCAGGAAAATAGAGTATATCCAAAGAAATATTCATCACTGTCTGGGATTCTTCCAGGAAGATCTCAGGCCACTTGGGTGAATATTGAGTATTTGTCACAGAGTCCCATCTACCTGAACAGTTTTATTCACTTGCTCATAAATTTCATAAGGGAACAGTTAGCCTCTGGATCCCCTTGAAACTGTTAAAAAACACCTGTAGTTGACCCTGGCTGGTGGCTCAGTGGATAGGTGCCAGCCTACAAACCCAAAGATTGCTGGTTCAATTCCCAGTAAGGGCACATAATCAGGTTGCAAGCCAGGTCACCAGTCAGGTCCATAGCTGGAGGCAGGTGAAAGGCAACCGACATTGATGTTTTTCTCCCTCTCTGGCTCCCTCCATTCCCCACTCTCTATAAATAATAAATAAAAAATTTTTTTTCGTGGTGGTGGTGGTAATAAATAAAATCTTAAAAAAAAAACTTAAAAAAAAAAAAAAGGATGTAGGAACTTATAAAGAGAAACACAAAACATCTGTAGTTGAAATTCCTGTTCTGGTGAGATCTGCAGGTGAAGCTATGGCCTTTCAGGAGAAAAGGTGACTTGGGCATGTAGCTTACAGAGCAAGTTTGGTCCTAGCAGAGGGATGGGACATTCAGGCAAATAGAGGAAACTGTGAGATAACCTAAGATCTCTGAGTTGGCATTCTAAATGTTGGATGAAGGCTTGTTGCTGTTTTTATCCCATTACTCCTGTGATCAAGATGGTTATGGGCTTCCCACCTTTTTTATTTATTTATTTTTTTCCAATTTGTTGGTCAAGACAGACTATGTGGCTCCTGAGTCTACTAAAAAGTCAATCAACTTGTACCCCACTGTCAACTGTACCTGAAGCTTCTGTGGAAAAATAATGATGGGTCAGGACGTGTCCAGAGGAGCCCCTTGACCTTCTCATTAATTGTCTGAGTTGTTGACCCAATTCTACCATCAGTTGATGAGTCTCCCTCTTGTTTATCAGAGTTTTGAAAATTCTCTTTCTTTAGTTTGGGCAATCTTTTCTCCACTGCCCTTCCTTCTTGCAATATGTACATTGATTATCATCTAGAGGTCTTTTTCTTTTGTATTCCTTTGAATTATTTCTCTTTGGGGTTATCAGTTAAAGCATCTGGTCCTGGCATCACCTGCCTGGTTTGCTGCTTATTCTTTTTTTTTTTTTTTTTTT
>PVIW01016895.1:0-15424 GCA_004026585.1 Noctilio leporinus | reverse complement strand
GAATAGGCCTTCAGTGGTCAGGGGGGAAGGGGTTGGGGGAGGGGGGAGGCAGAGGCAAGAAAGGGGAGCAGCTTAGACAAGAACCTAGTATAAAGGAACCATGGACATGGACAACGGGTGGGATTGACTTTGGGGGGAATGGGTGGGTGGGGAGGGGGACAGAGGGGAGCAAAAAGGGGATGATGTAATACAACAACAATAAAATAAAAACAAAAAGACAATGTAACAAGTTATATTTACACTATTGGAGTAGACTTGCTTTCTTAAATATAACATAAAATCTTGGAGCCACTAAAATCAAAGAGTGATAAAATAGATTTCCTAAAAATTTAGGAAGCAAGCTCAACAACAAAAAATAAGTAAAGTCAAAAGACTATTGAAATCCTGATATATTTATTATATAGGTACAAAATGTGAATTCTTATAGTTTATAATAAATACATGCAAATGATGCAAATGAATAGAGAATGACCAACAATGATGTTCCATACAAGATGCAAAGACTATGCCCTGTCATTCCAAGGAAGCCAGTCATACAAATTTGAATCTCACATACCTACTCATGGCAGTCCCAACCCATATCCCAATGGAAATACGATTAAAGGGATATCAAATATTAATTGATTACAAATAACTGCCTTGGCTCTTAAACCTATATCCCGAATGATACCCCTACAAAGATATGCATTACAAAATCTGTCTATAATAACACAGGATGGGAAAAACCTAAATATCTATCAACAGGGAGAATTGAAGAAATTAATGGTAATTCTATATCCATTAAATGGAATACTATGTCGTTACTAAGAAGAATGAGGCAGCTCTGTGTATATTAATATGAAATAATATTCTATTTCCTATCTATCTGTTTATCTATCTATCACCTATTTTTCATTCATCTATATCTATTCCTATTTCTTATTTTTAGGTAGATGAAAAAAGATTTACAATAGGAGAGTCATCATTTATGTGTGTGTTTCTATAATTGTATTTCCACATGCTTGCCTATGCATTGACTATCTATATACTAAAAATTAGAAACACTAGTTGCCTTTAGGAAAATTGATTGAATGAGACAGTAGTGGGAGATATATATATATCTCATGCTATACATTTTGGTTCCTATTGCTTTTTTTCCATGTACATCTATATAATAGAAATACAACAGAACTCTGCATATGATGTCATCTGTTTCAATTGCATAATTTAGTCATAAATATATACTAGTACAATGGATAGCTATTGAGTGACAAGTGTGAATCAGTTGGTAGGTGTTTTTTATCAAGAATGATCAAAGAAATGCAGCAATATATTACAGAAACTCTATCTAAACCCAAATGTGACACCTTATATACAATAGAGGATATCTTATAAATATTTTCAGTCCCTATTAGAAATTAGCATGTAGTGAGTTAAGTAACAGAATTGATTAGCATATGAATCAATTTGAACAAAACGACCAAATGTTCCCTAAACTGTAATTGACTGAGAGAATCCCAGGGAGTAGACTGAGATTGTGCTATTCTCCATGTTTTCTCCTCTGTGCATTCAGAACTTCTATTAGAGAACACACTTTTCACTTTGTTTCTATGAGAATTAATTTTTGTGGATAGAACCTGTGCTCCACTAGTTACCAGGTATGTGAACTTAAAGAGTTTTGTTAACCTCCTTAAGTCTTGGTTTCTCCATATATGAAATGGTGATAATAGTACTGTATTTACTGTCTCTAGAGTAAATACATATAAAATGTAGTCGATTTACATAAAGTATCATAAAAATGATAATAAACTCTCTGTATGTTTCTTCCCTTACTTTCTTGCTTTCCTTTTTTTTTTTTGTTTGTTTGTATGTCTTTCTTTCACCTATATGTTGCTCAATGTTCCCTATATTCCTTCTTTCTTTACTTCCTTTTGTTTTTACCTCTTTTATTTTCCTTTTAAAAATATATTTATCTCTCCCCTGTATTATCCAAAAATATTTTGAGGTAGTCTACAAATCACACAGTATAGCCAGTTTAGAAAATTTTATTCTCTGCCATCTCCTATAGAAGTGGGTAGGTTTGTGTGCAAAGCTATTCACTGACCATTATCCTGAGTCCTATAATTTCACTGCTCTGTCATTTGAGTCAGCCCTAATGACACATTCTGGCCCTCTGATAACTCTGTCCTGTCTTCTCTCTTTAGTAAATGTTCTCTCACAGTTTTGTCCACCAATGGACGTCAGCCTAACCACTGAACTGCCATCCCAGCTTTCACTTATATTTCACAACGGGATCTTCCTGTATTTATCGAGAGCAAGTTCACATAAAAGGAGTCATTCGGGGGGCTGAGTAGAAGCACATACTGCAGAGATGTATTAATACTTAACAGAAGTAAGTCTTGATCTAATTCCCCCACTTTACTCCACAAAGTAATTGCCTTTTAGAATAACCAGTTGTACCCACCACCATTTATTCTACTTATCTTTTGACACAGTTGGAGTCCCAATAACTTCTTCTAAGAGTTTTCTTATCCAATAACAGCATGTCTAAGATGGGAACCCTTCCTCCCTTCATGCCATAGGCTAGTTTGTCTGTTCATCTGCTCTTTTACCAGCTACATAATTTGTAGTCACTCATGTTTTAGCATTTGCTTACCAAGGTCAGCATGCCCAAACTACTCAGTTCAGATTTAGGTTTCTCCAGAAATCTCATTTCTCAAGAAGTACCTGTCTGTGGAAATAGCTGGCTCTGTGAGATTTCTGCAAAGGGACTCAGAGGATACAAAGATGGGGAGCAGAGGGAGTGTTGAAGTGCTTAAGAAGAGAGAGAAGCTGCCTAACCAGACCTATATGGGAAGGAATGCAGACTCATGCCTTCTGGGAGCAGGAGTAGGGTGAGGGTCCTTTGAGAGGGAGAAAAAAGCCAGGGGCAATGAGTAATTTATAGTTTCCCCACTCTGGTGTTGATATACAAGCAATATTAAAATGTAAAAATGACTATATTTTCATACAGAATACATGCAGCTGAATTTTTCTAAATTGGAGAATTAGGAAACTGATAACATTTTATATATCATGTTTATCTCTTTTATTTAAAACCAAATAATATGGGGCTAAAAATTAATTGGTAGTATAAACTTATTATGATGAAAATCATGTAATCCATTTCTAGATCAAATATAAAAATAAACTGGGTTACCTACTACTTAAAATATTTTCTAGTTCTTTTATTAGTGGCAAGAATTCAAGGATGTTGAAAACAACACATGGTTAATACTTTTAATTCCTTTCCTAAGAATTTATCATTGCACGTGTCTGCCGTTAGGTGAATAGATGTATAATTACTTCCTCATATTTGTTAACTATCTGCAGTGTTATCTTTATCAGAATTCTGAGTAATATTTATTTGTAAATAGTTTTGTAATTAATATTTTGATAATAGATTAATGGTAAATTAATAGTTAATAATTTAATATAGCTTGAATCAAAGATATAAAGCCACAATAACCTAACCAATTATATCATATATTTATTTACTTACTCTTCTTTGCTGTGTTTAGTTCTCTGACATAATGTCTGTCAGAAACATGTCCAGTCCTTTATGCTGTTTAGATGGTTTTACTTGTCCATAAGGCTTTACTTTTTAGAAATCTCTGGAAAGGCTGCTCTTGCTCTGCAAGCAATATTCCCTCACATCACACTTTCCCTGCCAGCCTCTTGTCTGACTCCCAGCTGTCACACTCTTGACATCTTCTGACAGGCTACCTGCTGGCTCTCTAGATGGAGGAGCACTCTATCATACTTAACATTTAAGCTATCAACAAGCATACTTTTTTCTTGTTTGTGTATTAAAGTCATGACCAACTATATCAGCACCTGATTTAAAAAGCACTTCATTAATATAGTTAGATATGCCCGTTACTAGTCCCTTCTCCCAGCAGTCTCAATAATAGGAAGTTCCTATCATGTGGCTTTTGTGATAAAACTTGCCATTGTATGTCCTTCCTGACACCTTATACCACAAAACTCACTAAATTATATCCCCAAGTAATTGTGTTCTTAAGTGTATATGCACCACTTCTCAAATTGCCTTTCTTAAAATGGTTACCCTGCTACCACCAAAAAAATCTGTCCCCTCCTTCTCTTCCTCTCTTCTTTGTCTGTTTGACAGTGACAGCTAGAAGGTGGTGCAGCATAATAAAATAAATCCAGTTCTAGTTTGGGATGAAAAATATTTGGTTTCTAATACTGAATTTTCCACTTATTAGTGATATAGATCAGATAATCTTCCATTTTTCCATCTGAAAATTGGGACTAATATCTCTATGTGGGTGCATTTGCATAGACTTAATGAATTAGTATATAAGTGGATCTTACTGGTGCACAGCATAGTAGTGACAATTATTGGGACAAAGAAATCCATGGATTTTTAAAAAGTTAATTTAGCAGAAGTAAAGGATCAGGGAGAACAATTAGGATGTGACTTCCATTGTCTATAAGAGAGACATTGAGGTCCTGTCTTAGCCTATTTGGGCTGTTATAACAAAAAATACTATAAACTGAACAACATATAAACAACAGACTTCCCCGCCCCCCTCCTAAAATTCTGATAACTGGAATGTCTAAAATCAAGACTGCAGGGTATTCAGTGTTTGGTGCAGGCCCCCTCCCTAGTCCATAGACTATATCTTTTCCCTTTGTCCTCATATGGTGGGAGGGCTGAGGGAACTCTTTGGGGTCTCTTTTATAAGGATACTAATTCCATTCATATAGACTTTATTCTCATGACTAGTCACCTCCCAAAGGTCTTACCTCTAAATACCATCACATTGGGCTTTAGGTTTTAAAATATGAATTTTGTGGGACACACATGTTCAGACCATACAGACCTTAACTAAGGCAGGTGCAATAAAAGGCAGAGCATATAGGGTTGATATGCAGTATCCTGAGGTTATGACTTAAAAGTACTTTGTTAATTCATTGAGCATCCTGAAGTAGTGGAAGTAGATAATAAAATATCTGATTGGAATCGGACATATGGCTCTGAATCTCAAGAGATATTTCTGGGCTGGAGAATCATGAATTGGCAATCATTACTACCTACTGGGAGGTGAAGGTATGGGAATCAATGAGATCGCTAAGGAGAACACAAGTGGGACAAGCAAGGTTGCAATTGTTGAACTCACCAGCTTTTAATTTCATGTTTCAAGTACTAGCAACCATGATTTTAAAAAATTACATTGTCCATTTAGTTTGTTTTTCTGTAATGAGTAGTACTCTCAGATATTATCAGATATTATGCCTTATGATAGCATTGTATCAGGTGTAGCACTTGCATAGTTTTCTGCTTTTTGGTTATTTGACTTTTGTCCATAGCAACTTACTGAGCTCCACTAATTCATTATAAATATTGCTTTGATTGAAGCCATTGTATTGATAATAGAGTTTCAGAATTTTTTGTTAAAATTAGGAAGCAGATTACAATGTTGAAATATGAAAAATCTATGCATCTTGGATCTGCATATATCCAATGTATTTATGTAGCAATGCCAGGAAATTTGTTTAACTTACAACTTTTTAAGGGGCCACTTCATGAAATGAGAACAGCACATAATTTACTACACAGATAAATCAAGCAAATGTGAATACTTTATGGTAAAGAACTGTTATTAAATTTTAATGTTTCTTCATTATAATGATGACTCTTAATAAGTATATTAAAGAATCTAGTTTTTGGTTCTGTAGACTTTTCTTTCTTCTTCCATCGTTCTAAACTATGTCTATTCTTTTCTGTGTGTGTAATGCAGTTTTGTCCCGTGCTGCTCTGAATATGAAGGTTCACATTACTGCTTGTGACTTGAATTCAACTTTTTATACCCAATAGTGACAAGGTTCGTGTGTTTTAAAGTACTAATTCTCTATCAAAGAGGATATTTATTAGTTTCCAGATTCCACTTTTCTACATGGATTCCCACAAATGAGATCATTTTCATGCTTTTATTATAACAACTTCAATGGAATGATGGCTTTTGAATTTTCCATATATAATGATGTAGTTACATGAAGTCAGAAATGAATGATAAATTAGAAAATATGAATGCCTGGCTAGTGGCTCAGAGGATTGGTACTGGCCTGCAAACCCAAAGGTCGCAGCCAGGGCACATAACCAGGTTGCAGGCCAGGTCTCCAGCCAGGTCCTTAGCTGGAGGCAGGTGAAAGGCAACCATACATTGATGTTTCTCTCCCTCTCTGTCTCCCTCCCTGCCCTTCTCTCTGAAAATAATGAATAAAATCTTAAAAAAAAAAAAAAGAAAATATGAACATGTGTTTTCAAATCCTCTTCCTCAATTGTTGTTATTAAGTACCTGATCAGTATCTTATCTGTTTTTACCCCAAGGTGTTTTAACAAGCAACTAGCCACTTTAGTATTTTATCTATCCCAAATTTTATCTAAAACCAAGGACCCTGGTCTCTCAAAACACCTGCATCCAGGAAATAAGAACACTCCCATCTCCCATGAATGGTGTGAATTAAGAGCATTTCTGAGGTCAAGGATTTAGAGGGAACTCTATAAAACTTTTTTTGTGTATATTAATTATGATGCTTGGTTACCCAGAACATTTTCATTGTACCTCCTACTGAGTTAGTTTTGCCAGTTGTGAAGTTAGAGTGAATAGAGTCCATAAGACCACCCTCCCCTTTTACTTCTGTTACCAATTGCAAGTTTGGAGAGTTCCCCAAACCACATTGTTTCACTAGTTCACTAGAAAGGCTCATAGAATTCATTGGAGGCTGTTATTATGCTCAAAGTTACAATTTATTACAGAAAAAAAGTACAGATCAGATCACCCACAGGAAGATTTGCATAAAGCAGAGTCCAGGTTAAGTACCAAATACAGAGCTTCCAGTCAGCCTCTCTGTGCAGTGGGGGCATTTACTTTACAGCACCAAAGTGCAACAACATGCTCAGAGTATCACCAGCCAGAAAGCTTGCCTGAGCCTTAGTATCTAGTGTCTTTGTGAGGGCTGCATCACCTACCCTAGGTTTGCAGGCCCGCAGGAGGTCAAGCTTTGCCCCTAAAGCAGCCACCCCACCTTATATGGTTGATGTATGTGGCTCAGATGCCTCACCCTAAGTCACATTGTTACCATCCTGCTGGCTCAGGGGCCACAGGTAAACACACTCTTACCAGATATGACATTCCAAGAGTTTAGGATTTACCTCCCAGAAGCTGAGGGCAAAAGTCAGACCTCTGGCCAACGTTAAACTCTTCATTGCACACCCTTCTTCTGTTTCCTTTGGTGACTCCTCCCCTCTTCTGCATGGAGAGGTGAACACTCCTGTGTCTTGTATTGTGACTGCTGAGGTGGGAAATGCAACTGGTGCTGGGCCAGTCAGAAGCCTCCCTGTGATCTTTCCTTTGTACATGGGGATATAGTTTATGGTGTCTTTCAGTTACTTTCCTGTGTTATGGAGAAAAATCTGTGTGCAGCAGGAAAGAATCAGAGAGAATAAGAAAGAGAAGCAGCAAGAAAACAAAGGAGAAATATAGACATGGAGATGGTATTAGCAGTGAAATCAGAAGCCCATTTGAAGTTCCATCTGAATCAATGTGAGGCTACTTCTGAATCAGTTGGGGACACCCCTGAATTTCTTTGTAGTATATATGATTAAATTTCATTGTTTGCCTCAAATATTTTGAGGTGGTTTCTCACTTCGAGTACTAAAGTCCTATAACTAACATGCCAGTCCAAAACATAAACATTGACTGTTGTTGGGAAGTATTTTGAATTGGGAGAACTTGCTGGTAAGTGAAGCCCTTTGGTCTACATGAAGGGACTAACAGGTCATTCCATTCTATGACCACTTAATGACCTAATCACAGCATTCATCTCTAAGGTCTGAGACCCATCACAAAGCCTAACTCCCTGGTTTTTGCATTCATTCACAAGAGACACTGCCTGTACATTTACCAAATTTCTTTAATATGGCCTTAGAGGAGACATTGTATCAAAATTTTCAGAAAGTCTGCATATATCTAACTTGCCATTACATGCTCCTATATCAACCCTTTCATTAAAAGGTAACTCATGAGAGAAGATGTTTGCTAAAACAAATTTTGGGAACAGAGGTGAAACTTAAAATAACAATGTTTAATGTAAAATGTGTCATAAGTTAACAATGATTCTGAAGTAGAATCCATGCCTCTGGTATTTAGGTTTTTAAAAAATAGTTGTAACCTGTGTTTTAGTTTTTATCTATATGTAATCCAGGAACACCTAGTTCAGAAGTACAACAACATACAGTGCTTAACCCTGACAAGACTCCTATGAGTACATATTCTTTCTAAGATGTGTATCATCTCTCACACGTGTAGTACAACAGAAGTTCTTTTGGTCAGTACACAGACACACACATCTCCACACAGAGCTCTGATACTTTAGCCTCAAAGTCTGGATTCAGAAGTATATAACAGTGTTCTCAGATCGTTGTCAATGAATATGGAACCTTATGTGCTCTTCTTTATTAAAACTAACAAAAAAATAAATAAAAGGCCATTAAGAAGAGAATGAATAAATTCTCCAGCCAGGGCACATAATCAGGTTGCAAGCCAGGTTTCCAGCCAGGTCTGTGGCTGGAGGCAGGTGAAAAGCAACCATACCTCCCTCTCTGCCTCTCTCCCTTCCTCTCTCTCTCTGGAAATAATAAGTAAAATCTTAAAAAAAAAAAAAAAAAAAGAATAGAATGAATAAACTCTAATATAGACACTTAACCCAATACGATATGACAATAAACATGATGAATTATATACAAGAGTAAGTCATAAGACATACTATTAAATTAAAGAAGCAAGATAGAGTATAACAAATAATTTATCATTCTACTTATATAAACTTCACAAAACAGGTAAAATTTAACCATATTGTTTAGAAGTTGTATAATTAGATAGTAAAACTGTTTAATACTCAGTAATTAAATTTTATAAAATTCAACATATTGGCACTGTTAGGGAGAATGGAAGGGATTTTGTCTGAGAGGGAACATGCAGAGGGCTCTGGAGTCCTGTTAATATTTAATTTCTTGACTTAGGCAAAAATTAAACAGGCATTTATTTTACAGTTCATTCCATTATGCTGTATGCACTTTTCTGTACATTTGTAACACTCCAGATAAAAGAGATTAAAAAAATGACTATTGGTAATATGGTCCCTGGTGCAGGAGAAGAAAGGGGAATAGAACAGAAGATTGCTGCTGCTGCTCCTTATCCTCATGCAGGACTGAGCCCTGAATTTGGTGTCCAGTGAAATGACCTTGGGGTGAGAGAGATGTTACAGGGGAAGAGAGAGGAGAGTGGTTCTTGCAGAGAAGAGAGCAGACAGTGGGCTCTTTTCTGAATCCTATTTTTAAAAAAATATTTTATTAATTATTTTTCAGAGAGAGGGGAAGGGAGAGAGGAAGAGAGGGAGAGAAACATCAATGTATGGTTGCCTTTCACCTGCCTCCAGCTACAGACCTGGCTGGAGACCTGGCTTGCAACCTAGTTATGTTGCCCTGGTTGGGAATCCAACCAGTGACCTTTTGAATCCTATTTTTAATCTCTATAGGAAGCATGCTGGGTCTCTGCCCAGTACCACTGTCTCACAGCAGTGTGGGCCCATTATCTGCTCTGTATCCAAGGGCTCTTTTCTGTTTACCCCCCTCCCACCACAAATTTTGTGGGCACAAAACCAGACAGAATGGGACTCAGTTAAACCCTCTCTGCCAGCAGCTTGTCCCCTCTTGGAGTCCTCTTCCTGTCAGATAGCCCCACCTTCCCTCCTCCATCAAAGAAGGTACATCTACCTCCCTTGGCTTGGGTATAGGTTGGGGCAAATCCTTGCAGCTTGGGCCCAATATTAAGGACATATTTTTTCCCTTCCAATCCACAGCACTTCTCTCCTCAGAGACAAATGAAAAAGAAAATAACTCCTGCTGTGGCTATTGGAAGTCATCAGCAAACTCCCCACACCAGGCCGTTCTGTTCTAAAATTTGGCTAGCAATTTCCCTAGCAACAGAATTAATAACTCCTACCAGAATTTTGCTGTGGAGAGAAGCACTCTCACAGAAATGAAAATGTGATCTTCTTTTGCACAAGTTTTTTACAGTTCATTCCATTATGATCAAGAACATCTAAGACTGTTTTGGAGTGTGAGGTATAGATGTATATTTTTTGTAACAGTTTTCAAGCTTTGGGTCTGGATAATTCTTTTTTTTTTTTTTTAATTTTATTGCTGTTGTATTACATCCATCCCCTTTTTGCTCCCTTCTGTCCCTCTCCCCACCCACCCATTCCCCACAAAATCAATCCCACCTGTTGTCTATGTCCATGGTTCCTTTATACTAGGTTCTTGTATTCTGTAGTTATCTACTGAAGGTACACCTTACACAGTGAAAATGATATTGATATCCCTGAGGATGTAAAGATGAGGAGATAAAAGAAATATCTCCTTTTCTCTAAAAAAATACATACTGGGTAGGGCTGGGAGAGCAAGGACAAAAGGAGAACATGAAAAGGATTGGAAGAAACTGCTTTAGAGAGTTGAAAGGAGGGAGAGGCGGTATTAATTTGGAGAAAACTAGTTCATAGAGGGAAACACCTCTGGTGTGGACTTGAAGAACAAGTGGTTTATTGATCACCAGAGAAGTTCCCATTTGAGAGAACAGTACAAGTAAGGGCACAAAGGCAAGAGATAATAGGCAAGTGTCTGTGGTGTCTGGAATGGAGTGTATGTTCTGGAAAGCCTTGGGTAATAACAGCAAAAGCTCTGAGACAAGATCATGAAACATATTTGAATGTCCACCTTAAGATCCTGATCTTATGTGGGAGTGCCACATAGGTTTGTTGAGGTTTTGGGATAGGAGATGGTGAATATTAAGCCTACACATATATTGTATGGTTACGATATTTCTTCTTTTTAGTCTATGTGTATGGGATGTAATTATTTTGATTGCCTTTCTTCTTTTGTTCAACTATGTATTTTATCACCCTATCCTATTTATTTTTCCAGTCCTTTTCTTTTACATGAAACAAATAAAATTTATGCAGCTCTGTTTCTGTGCTACCACAATTTGGCCACCAATAAAAATAAAAATCTAGCATCTCCTCAGATTCTTGCCTTGGGAAAAATTGACTCCTGGATCCTTGAAAAAGTGGTTGATTCTGGAGTTGGGCGTGAGAAAATCCAAAACAATTATGGAAAATTTAATAGTTATAGAATTAAAGAAATGTGATTCACATACTTCAAGATTTAGACTTGAGGAACTCTTGGATATTTTGGAAGATTGACACTATGATTAGATTTTTGCTTATTATAGATTTTTCTCATTATCTAAAATTTTATTTCATCCACTTAAAAGACTTTATTTTGAATTAACTTAGATATATGGAAAAATAGTACAGAGAGTTCATATTTACTCTTCATTCAACTTTCCAAGGTTAACATCTTGTATAATCATAATACAACTATAAAAATATTTTCTAAATTATATATTTTACTTGAGTTTCATTAGTTTTCCTATAATGGGTTTTCTTTTTTTTTGTTGTTGTTGTTTTTTAATGTCTAGGATCCCTAATGCATTTATTGGTTATCTCTCCTTAGTTTCTTTCAGTACCTGACAGATTCTCTGTGGTTTCCTTGATTTTCATGAGCTTCCAAGTAGTGCTCAGGTATTTTGTACAATGCTTTTCATTTGCATTTGTCTGATTTTTTTTCATAATTAGGTCTTAGTTATGCACTTTTATGTTTGCCTTTACAGAGGTGATATAGTTTTCTTAATGCAATTAAAAGGGGGTTCCATAATGTTGATAGGATTTATCATTGGTTATGTTAACCTTGATAACTTGGTTATGTTTTTGTCTTCCAGGTTTCTCTGTTGTAAAGGTATTAATTTTTCCTTATTAATTAGTAGACAATTGGAGAAAATGCTTCGAGGCTAGGCAAATATCTTTCTTCTCAAACTTTCATCAATAGATCTTGTTTTAATGGTAATATTCCATTTCTCAATTCTTTCTGTATTTATAATTGCAATGCTTCTCTAAGGAAGAGCTTCTCTTGTTCCACCTTTAGTTTATTGTATAAATTATTTATTGATCTCAATGAGGACTCATGGAATGGATATTTAGTATTTTATTATAATCCAATACAATTTTTTTTTTCTTTTTCTTTTTCTTTTTGCTCACATTTTTCTTTTGGGCTCCAGTCCTCTTACATGTTGGCTCCTGTGTCCTTTGCGTGTATTCTCATCCTCTCCCTTCTTTTTTGAGCACTTCCTTACTTCCTAGACTACTAGGTGCTTCAGGCTTACTTTGGATTTTCCTTTCTCTAGAATCAATCACTTCTCTAAGAAGCCTGATTCCTTTTTTAATGGGAAACAGTATTTATAAGCCAAGATCTAGATGCCACATGTGCATCTTTTCTATTGAGATATTATTGCTTTGTGCAGAGCTAAGAAATATACAGATGTACATGTACATTTATTTATGTGCCAATCTACCTGCCTACATATTAAAATTACCACCTTTCAGACAAAGAAATAGTAACATTAAAAAAACTCCGTAAGTTCACAGTGATACCTCTGATTCTAATAGTAACCTAGGGTTCATTCCTGCAGTCACCTTTACTTATTTGTAACTTCTTCAAATGCTGAGAAACCTGGCTGGCAATATCTGTAATATATTAACCTATTGTTTAACCCAGTATACAAATAGTTTCAGAATTACTACTCATACCACCAAAGAAAACAAGTTACCACAATGTTTGCATACTGATCTTTCTTGTCTTTAGCATTATAATATTCAGTCAAAACAATGATTTTCAAAGTCACTTAAGTCAACTCATTTCTTCCCAGCCACTTCAGTATGGTTAGATCATTTAATTGAATTACAGTTAGCTGCACTTGTCACTGTCTGCATTCCATCTGTAGTTCTTCTTACAGCCTGGTAAATATTTTAAAATTTGCATGCAATAAAATTCACTCTTTATAGTATATAAATCTATGGTTTTTGAAAAATGCAGAGAATACACAGGAGAGCAGCTTTGTTACACCAAAAGCTTCTTTTGGCTGCCTCTTTATAGACAGCTCCTTCTCCTCACAGTCCATTACAACACTTATCTAAGGCTCAGTGGTTTTTAATTTTTCCAAAATTTTGTATAAGTAGGATCATACAATATGCAGACTTATTCACTTGTTGAAGGACATCAGGGTTGTTTCCATGTTTTTAGTGATTATGAATAAAGTTGCTATAAATATTCATGTACAGGATTTTATATGAAAATAAAAATTTTAAATCCAAAATCTTCTTTTTTAACATGATACACATGGCTCTGTTAAATAAATTTATGCATATATAGCATGCAATTGTAATCTTTCTTTTGTCCACATTTCAGATTTAAACATATAATTGTGAAATCTCCCCTGGTATATTCTTAAAATATAGAATTATGATGATTACATAGTCTTTCTTATGGGTTTATAGTCAGTATAATTTATGAATATTAGATTACATATTGCTTCATAAAAGTACAGTAAAAAAAAAAAATAGATGCTAGGCCAACTAGTAACTATCTTTTATTTTATTTGGGTAAATGCTTAAGAGCAGGATTGGTAGGTTACATAGCAAGTGTATGTTTAATTTATTTAATAAATAAACAAATGAGTAATAAACCAAACTATTTTTAAAGTGGCTATACCATTTTTCATTTGTAAAAGCAATGAATGATAATTCCATTTTTTCTGCAATTTCTGTTTTATCTTTAAAAATGGTAATTGTAGTATTCCATTGTATAAATGTACCAAAGTTTTTGATCCAATCATCCACTGTTGGGCACTTAGTCTGTTTCCAGCATTTGGCTTTTGTATTGCTATGAACATAGGGGTAAATAGGTTCTTATGAATTGGTCTTTCAGGGTTCTTCAGGTATTAGTAGTGGAATTGCTGGATAAAAAGCCAGTTCCATTTTTAATTTTTAAAGAAAACTCCATACTGTTTTCCATAGTGGCTGCACCAGTCTACATTGCCACCAACAGTGCACCAGGGTTCCCTTTTCCACACATCCTCACCAACACTTGCTGTTTGTTGATTTGTTGATGATGTACACAATGGAATACTACACAGCAGAAAGGAAGAAGGAATTCCTACATTTGCAACAACATAGATGGAACTAGAAACTATTATGCTTAGTGAAATAAGCCAGTCAGTGAAAGACAAATACCATATGATCTCACCCATGACAGGACAATAATGAACAAAAAAAACAACAGGCAAAACAGAACCAAATACATGAATACAGTGAATAGACCTTCAATGGGAAGAGGAATGGGGGAGGGGGAGGAAGCATCAAAGAACGGGAGCAGTTTAGTCAAGAACCTAGTGTGGAGGAACCATGGACATGGACAACAATTGGGATTGACTTTTGGGGGGAGTAGGTGGGTGGGGAAGGGGACAGAGGGGAGTAAAAAGGGGATGGATGTAATACAACAATAATAAAATTACATTTAAAAATGGTAATTGTAATAGGTAGGTAATCATATCTCTTTGGGATTTCAATTTGCATTTCCATAATGACATCATATTTAGCATCTTTTAACATGCTTATTTACTATCAGTATCTTATATGGTTAAATGCCTCTTTAGAGCTTTTGCTCACTTATATTGGGAACACTTATTTTCTTATTATTGAGTTTTGAGAGTGCTTTGTATGTTATTAATATAAGTTCTTTCTCAGGTCTAAAGTTTTCAAACAACTTCTACCAGTTTATGGCTTGCTTTTTCACTATCTCAACTATTTTTCATGGAGCAAAGAATTATAATTTTGATCAAATACAATTTATCAGTATTTATTTTTTGAATTGTGCTTTTGGTTTTATATCTAAAAATTTGTTGCCAAATTTGAGTTCACAAAGATATTTTCCTATTTTTTAGGGGAAGTTTTATAGTTTCACTTTTATTTATTTTTTTAAAAATTTTATTGCTGTTGTATTACATCCGTCCCCTTTTTGCTCCCCTCTGTCCCCCTCCCCACCCACTCATTCCCCCCAAAATCAATCCCACCTGTTGTCCATGTCCATGGTTCCTTTATACTAGGTTCTTGTCTAAGCTGCTCCCCTTCTTTGCCTCTGCCTCCCCCCTCCCCCCAACCCCATTCCCCCTGACCACTGAAGGCCTATTCCTTGTATTCATATACTTGATTCTGTTTTGCTTGTTCTTAGTTTTGCTCATTATTGTCCTGTAATGGGTGAGATCATATGATATTTGTCCTTCACTGACTGGCTTATTTCACTAAGCATAATACTCTCCAGTTCCATCCATGTTGTTGCAAAGGGTACAAGTTCCTTCTTTCTTTCTGCTATATAGAATTCCATTGTGTAAATGTACCAAAGTTTTTGGATCCAATCATCCACTGA
>PVIW01016894.1:0-15427 GCA_004026585.1 Noctilio leporinus | reverse complement strand
AGAATAAAGAAAGGGTTTAGAAAGGCTGGGGAAGGGAGGAATACTTAGATTGAGGACTGGGAATGCGTTATAGCCAGAGTGAGTAGACTTTAATTCGAGAGTAGGGGGAGGGTCTTGGGTATTTAGGTGGATTGGGGTATGGTGGGGATTAAGAATATATGAGAAGTAACTTTTGCAAAGGATATGTTGGGGATTAATAGTTCATACTGCTCTCGGTATAACTCAGGTGCTTGAGATGAGCAGCAATCCCTTTCCTGAGGCTGCCTCTTTTTCTTGGTCAGGACTTTACAGTCTATAGTCTATATTCTAGCCAGTCTTGGTGAGTGGCAGGGCCTCTGATTATCACAGTCAGGGCTGATTCTGAGTGTCCGCCCCCAGGTAGGCTGGGCCTTCTGCAGCCTGGCTGGGTTTTAGGGCTGCCAGTATTCTGGAGCCCGCAGGGTGCCCCCTCCCACTCCTGGTGGAGGTTCCTGCCCGGGATGAGCACCCAGCACCCCTGCAGGGCAGCCCGCAATTTTGCCGGTCCCTTTGACAACTGGCCCCGCCCCCGCTGTTCCGGGAGGAGGCCACCCCTGTCCATCAACACTGTCCGGGGTCCGCCTACACTGCCCCACCCTTTCGGTGGGGCACCACTCCTCCAAGCCAACCAGCTCTCTGAGGAGTCCTTTATGCAGCCTCTGTGATGAGCCCCTCCCAGGCGTGGGAAGTGCAGCCTTTGTCTCTGGCAATGGCTGGTCAGTTGCCCCCGCTACTAGTTCCCAGCTCGCAGGCTCACCGTTTGGGGTTTCCACAGAGCCTGGGGGCCTATGTGGGTGCGCATGGCTGGGCCTCCCCCCTCGAAGGGGCTTCTAGCTGCTGTTTCCCAGGTGGCCTAGCAGCACTGTTTTTGTCCCTCTCACCACCCCGGCTGGTGCACTTCCCTGCTCCCCCGCTCTGGCTTCCCGCAGGACTCTTCTCCTCCACCTCTAGCCCCGAGAGGAGCCTCCTCTCCCTGTTGCCCGAGTGAGTCTCTCACATAGTCCCTCCCCTGCAAGAGTTCAGTTCTGTGTTCCCTCTGGCGTTTGCCCTTGCCACCCGCACTTCACTGTTGAGACTTCCAGTCGCCAGGGAGCCATGAGCTGGCCCCAGTCAAACTCGCCCCCCTGGGCAGAGCCGCCACTGCCCAGAGCCGACCTCGGCCGGCCGGTTGGTCAGGAACGCCCCACCTACTGTCCTGCTGGCCTCCTCTGCCTCTGGGCTGTGCTCCCCTGTGTCCAGATGCTGCCTGCTTTAATTCCTAGGGTTCTGAAGACGTCTCACGCCTCCCTATCTTGTCCTCCAGCTGCTTTGGTACTCGAGAACACCATCAGCACTGCTCTCTACTCTGTTGCCATCTTCCTGAATTGGTTTGATTTCTCTGTGGTTTCTAGGTAGATGCCAACAATCTGTTTTTATTAATAGTTCAATTTTTTAACATTTTATGATTGCTTGAGAGAAGAAGGAATATTAGAAACAGATTCCATCTATAAAATGTAATGTAGAATTTTGACTAACGTATGAGAAATGGAACAAATGGCATAAATTAAGGTGACAGACAGTTCTGCTCAGTTTGTTTCCATTTTGTAAAGTCATGTCTCAGGTCACTTTTCTGTTAACTTAGAGTGGCTGTGACTACAAGCCCTGTTGGTGAGGTAGTGCCCTCTGTACATCTAGACCACGTGTGACCTGTGGTTTCTATTTGAAGGACTTTCTTTTTTGATCTCTCTGTCTCTCTCTCTCTCTCTCTCTCTCTCTCTCTCTCTGTCTCTCTCTCTCTCTCTCTCTATATATATATACACACACACACACATGTATACACACACACACACACATACACATGCTTGTCCTGCTTTCCCATGTGGTTCACAGTGGCCCCTTCTTTCTATAGGCTAATCTCCAAATGCTGGAAGTCATGAGCAAGATTTTTTCCCAACCATCTTACCTTCCCAGTTATGCCTGAAACTAGTAGTTAAAAGGCCTTTGATATAAAATGCAAAACTTATGAATACATTAAAATCTTTATATGCCATTTTCAGAGAAAACAAGTCCCCTTTGAAATGTTTTCCATAGGATATTTATTTTCTAATCTGGAGTTGTGGCCAGTCCAGACACAACTGCTTTCTTCCACTTTGGAGCTGCCCCTTTTACTTGGAGAAGGCCCCCAGTTACCACAGTGAGGTTGTGCGCTGAGTTATCTCTGGGTCTGGCTTCCTTGGCCATCTGATAGCTAAGGGTGAGACAGGAAGGAGTTGACACAGTTGACACTGAGGGCTCAGGTTGGCCCAGCAGCCCTGGGGCACAGAATGTGACCACATGTACTGCAGAGTGGACTAAAAGTTGGGAGGGCTTTAAGAATTTGAAAACTCCCAGAGGAGTTGGCATTGCCTATGTGACCAGCTCCACCTGGTCAGGGAAGTTAGCCTGAAATTGGACCAGATTCTCTGAAAAAATGACTTGCCTCTGGAGCATCTTTTCCTACCATCATCATTTTCCTACCAGCTAACTGTCCCCTGAGGTAGCTGGGGACAGTCAGTGCTGATTTCTCATTTACTTTGCATTCTGAATGCAACCTGTCACACTGAATACAGATGTGTGCTGTCCCACAGAAAGCTTACCCATGGGCAAGGATGGATCCCTTAACCTGGTGCCTTATTTGCCTTGGGCAGAATGGTCCACACTGACCAGGAAGTCATGGCTGGCTTGCAGGGTTGTGTCTGGTGCTCACGGAATACCAGGAGTGTGCAAGACAGTGTGAGTTTTCTCTTTCTTTCATGTCCTAAGTTGTTGGCTTGGACTTTAAATGGGTGCGTGAGAGTGCAGTCTGTTTGAAGCTTGCCTTTCCAGTGGGGAGCCTTGCTGGGCAGATTTGTTTTTATCTTGCTCTTCCCCAGGTGTGGGAAAGCAGTGGAAGAGCTGTTTCAGAACTTGTCTGCATTCTCCTTGCTGTGTTGGCCTCATGTTTGTTAGGGTAGCCATAGTTTCTGGTACACACCATGCTACATAGAATCCTGGCTTTCGACAGTGAGGTTATTTTTTTCTATTTGTTGGTTTAATTAAACTAGAGGTATGAAGGAATGAAAATTGATAACTCCAGAGAAGTGTATGTTTAATGAGTTTTCTTTCTTTGGAGGAAACTTTCATACCCTAGGGACTCTTTCAGACAGCCGTGGAAAACTGATAACTGTGCAACTGAGTCCAGGGACAGAAGCTTACTGTTGGGTTGTGAGGATGTTGGCAGCAGCTGCATTTGCTGAGCACTAGCCCTGTGCCAGGGACCATGCATGCATTCCCTTGTCCTGATTCATCTGACCTCTTAACAAACCTGCAAGGGCGGTACACATTCACCTTCCTTTTACAGAAAAGGGTACTGACACTCAAATCTGAGAGGTCCTTCACCAGACTGATAAGCGGCTGAACCCATATATATACCCAGATAGGCAGGCAAGGGGTTCATCCTTATAACCCCTGCATTGCCATCGCATAGCTGCAGTCACTGTGTTTCCCAGGTGGTCTCTGAGTTGCAGGAGACAACAGAATCAGCCCCAGGTCACAGGTTTGAAACAGGCAGACTCCTTGACCTGTAATCTGGAGGAGGGTGCAGAGCTGTTTTCCCCCAACCAACCCAATGGAGCTCTGGTTCCCAGCTGTAGGCCAGCCCTGCTGTCCTTTTGTGAGCAATGTCCCCACCCCCTGGTCATTCTAAGCAGCAGCTGGTCCTCAGGTGATTCTGGGCCAAGCAGGGTGGTTCACTTTGGTACCTGCCTATCATAAGGACCTGGGATTGCGTTGGGGTAATAACTCTTCTCAAACAGCTATCTTACTGAGTTGAAATCCACCCCTTCCCTTAAGTTTATTACCTAAAACTTCTGAGCTAAAATTACCTTAGGGCCTACTTGTGTTATGTGTCAATTGCAGCAAGCTGGGAATCGTTGCTGCCACATAGCAGTTCCTCCTTTCACGTCAGGAAACCTTGTGGATCCTGCCTTTCTCCAGGATTTGGGCCCTGGAGAGTGCCTCCCCCCCGCCCCAGCACCTGCAGACCTGAAGAATAGTCACTAGTGCTGCTGTCAGCTAAATTTCTGAGTACTTCCCAGGTGCCAGATCAAGGATCCATGGGTCCTAGCATCTATCCCAGCACGCAGCCTGGATTATAGGCCAGAACACCTGGCCTGAGCTTCGTGTTGGGGGAGGAGGTGGTGCCATTTAGTACCCAGGGAGAGTTTGACACTTTAAAAACCAGTTTACTTACCCATTCATCTGACTGTAGGCTTGGCATATATAGGGTGAGAGCAAAATGTATCCACTTAGCAAATAGGCTGGGAGTTTCAGAAGTAGATTAAGTGGAGGTTGATAGGAAACAATATTTTTACAGCTGTTTATAGAAGAATGTTTTTAACATTTTTAAAATCCTCACCCAATGATATGTTTATTCATTTTAGAGAGATGTGGAAGGAGAGAGAGAAAGGAACATTGATGTGAAAGAGAAACATCGATCTCCTATACACACCCCACCAGGGATTGAACTTGGAGTCTAGGCACATGTCCTGACTGAAGAGTGAATCGGCCACCTTTTGGTTTATGGGACAGTGCTCCCACAAAATGAGCCACCTAGCCAGGGTGAATGTTAATTTTTTATGGTGTATGAGGATTTAGATATATTTGGAAAGGCAGGTAAAAAAATTGACCAAATACTAAACTGAGTTGACAGTTGAAATTGGAGCAGAACCCTTTTGCCTTGGAACAGCTTAGATTTGATTAGGACAGCCCACACTAAACCCAAACTTCAGGATCAAAGCAAGTCGGGAGGTCAGGGGATCCCTGTTGGTGTTCAGTGGGTTCTGGCTTCAGGACATTCACACAGTTGATGTTGTCTTGAACAAGAAGCAGAAATGTGTTTTTAAATGTGAGCAGTTGAAGCCACTGCTGGTGTGGTTCAGGAGATTGGTGCTGGCCAGCGAACCCAAAGGTCGCTGGTTCAATTCCCAGCCATGGCACATAACCAGGTTGCAAGCCAGGTCTCCAGCCAGCATTGTAGCTGGAGGCAGGTGAAAGGCAACCATACATTGATGTTTCTCTCATTTTCTTCCTCCCTCTCTCCCCTTCTCTCTGAAAATAATGAATAAAATATTTTAAAATAATAAAAATAAAATAAATAAATGTGAGCAGTTGAGGAGATGGCACATTTCATAGGTGGTTGAGGGTTTTACACAGTGGCTTCCAATTGGACTCCCAAATGTAAGCCTCAGGCTGCTTCATGGGACACTGCTCCTGGTTTCTAGACTCCTTCTCCCTGAAGAGGATCATTGTGCTCCTAAGACCACAGTCCCATAAGTGGCCGGTGTGTGGCCCTTTGTACAATGGACTCCGGCCCACCTGTCAAATGGCCTTACAGGGTATTTCTTTCAAAGTGACTGACAAGGTGTTGCTCCTCACTAACTCACCCTTGACCTTTATTTAACCTCGTGTCTCCCCTGTTAGCTGTTGCTTTGGGTGTAGGGGATCCTGGGTGGGTGATGGTGAAGGCTTGGCGGAATAAAGAACTTAGGGGAATCTGTGGAAGAAATGGACATGTTTCCTAGAACTGACTGCACCCTGTTGCATAAACACCTGTGGCCTCCTGGTTTCCTCTGGTTGCCTGTGGCTCACCATGACAGCCAAGTGAGAACATGCTCAGGACACTGCATGGTGGCCTGCTCTGCAGCCCTAGTTAGTGCCCATGCTTGACTGAAGGAACGCCACTGTGAAAAAAAATGTGTTTCACAAGTACCCAGGAATTTAAAATGATAATGGATATACTTAAGTTTCCCAAAACAGATTTTTAAGGAGAATCAGTTGAGGACTGACACTGGGTCACTGCTCACCTCCCAAGAATCATTGTCAGGTGCTGTTTGTTCCCGTCCTTGCAGCATGACGCAAGGCAGGGGCTGGACTCGGGGCTGAGGTCCTCATGAGAGACACCTGGGCTCTGTGTCAGACCAGGTAGAAGAGGGTTGGCAAGTTTCTTGAGTTCTCCTGCTTTTGTCATTAATTTATTTGGTTTTGGTTCTTGCAGGAAGAGCCTGCTGACAGTGAGGGTCATGACCTCCATGGCCTTCTTGCCCCTGCTGTTTGGCTTTGTGGGAATCTTCAGCCTCTTCAAGCTGCTGCAGCGCCTGTGGATGAAGGCCTCCCTCCAGAATGCTGTGGTGGTCATCACAGGCGCCACCTCGGGACTGGGGCGAGGTGGGTCCTGGAGGCAGAGGTCACAGGTCAGGGAAGCAGGCCTGGGCTGGGAGGCAGCTCAGCCACTCAGGGACTCACCAGCACAGGGGCAAGTAAGCAAAGCAGGTTCGTGACTCTGGAACAAGAATTCCATCCAGTTGCTGGTTGCTGAAATAGGGCTTTATAGGCTTTTTATGTGAAGGCTCCCCATGTTCAGATATGGACAACTAATTAGCTCTGCGAGGGCCAAAGCATGCCTTTTCCTAGATTCCGTTAGCTGCCTGGTGTATGGCCTTGCCTCCAGCTGTGCCCTGGATGCAGCTTTAGCAGGATTGGAAATAGGGTAAGTGAGGCCTCAGTTCATTAGGTTTTCCAGGTTAGTCTCACCTCATTTGGCAGACACACTGAGCTGCTGGATCTTAGGAACTATTTGCCACCCCTACCTCCCAACACAAATGACTCTGTAGAACTGTCATCATTTCCCTTCCAAACATGTATGTTGACTTTGGCAGGGAAGGGGAACAGTATGTATCACCCCAAAATATGCCACTTTAGCATATTGACTATTTTGAATTAAAAATACTTAAGAAACAGCTGGTGCAAGAAGGACAGGATCCTCTGAGCCTCCTCTGTTCCCTTAAAAGCAGGATGCCTCTCCCCTGGGAAAGTGCCCTCCCTGACGTAGTGCATGATAGCGTGCCAACTGTGGGTGGTGCCAGGTGGGTGCTGGAACTGTTGGAGCTGGGGGGTACTGGGTAGTATGCCTATCCACTTTGCTGTATACATGAAATTAATACAGAATAATGTAGACTGTGATTGAAAACTTAAAACTTAAAAAAAAAAAGGTGTCCTTCCTGTACCAGGAGGTAAAAGGCATCCTTATCACCTGAGATGGTGAATTCAAGGCCAAGAAGGCTGTATAAACAAACCCTGTTAATTTTTACTAATTTATTGCCCAAAGCTCAGACCCCTTTATCTTGTCAATTTTTACAAATTTGTTGGTGGGTTTTTTTGTTTGTTTGCTTGTTTGTTTGGCTAAAAGGTATTAAGCTGCCTGCATTGGTCACTTCTTAGAGCTTCATATTGGGGAGGGGGTGCAGATCCCATGCATACAAAATTAATTTTTTTCTCCTGTTAGTCTGCCTTCTATCAATTTAATTATTAGACCAGCCACAGAACTTAGAAGGGAAGTTTTCCTCTCCTACAGTGGAGTGTACAAAGGGCAAACTCAGGCATATGGTGTGGAGCCTCCTGCCCTCTTTCTCAGTAACTGCACATCATACCAGTATGCTATCTTCCACACCTGGCTCAGTTCCATGGAAGTCTTCGAGGTTCCCCGAATTGTGTTCAACCCACCATTGCTGCACCTTTTGGTTGGTGATAGTACAGCCCCTCTGTGCAGCCCTGGGCCAGGTGCTGAGGTGAACAGATAAAAGACAAGGTTCTGCCCTTTAGGGAGCTCATACTCTGACAGGAAGAAGCAGACACTCATCTCACTACATTGCCACTTCAGTACTGGATGTTTCCACCAGGTCTGGTAGAAGGAAGGTACCTTTGTATGTGTGGCTTGTGCTTTGTATCATTGCATCCTTACCGATGAGGTTCAGAAAAGGCATGACTTGCCCTAGGACTTCCAGTTGGGAAGTGTGAAGCTAGGATTTAAACCCACATCTACGTGACTTCAGAACTCAGTCTTCTCTCACTTGAGGGGGATATGGCCAAGGAAGAGGAAGGGATGGCCCTGCAGAGCAGCCCAAGGCTGGGAACATGATGGCTGTACAGGGGCTGGTAAACTTGGGGTGCTGCAGGAGCATGGAGTGGAGGATGAGGGGCAGATAGGGCTTGTCTGCAGTCAGCCAGGGGAGCATGGGAAGGCTCTAAGGAATGTGGATTCATTTGTATACTACTGTGATGTTTAAGCGAGGTCTCTGTGGGTGAATCCTGGGTCTGTCTTTAGATATCCAGACCTGCATGGGGACAGCTGCTGCCTCCAGGCCCTTTACCATAGTTGGTTCTCTGACCTTACTCAGATACTATACATAGGGTAGACACCAGCTGCTTCTCCTAATTTTGGAGAGAAGCATTATTATTATTATTTTTTAGTCCTTGATAAGTATTTGAGAGTTGGCTGAAATTGAAAGATATGAAATTGCAGGTGCTCCAATATGTGGATGTTTGAGAAGAAATTTGAGATGAGCATTAATTCTCTTCATTGTTCCACATTTCCTCTTCCAGATGCCAAGACTGTAAAGGGAGTAGCAAATGTTAAATGTGGGGGGAAAAAAACCCCTGCATATGTTTAGGTAGATAAGTAGACTGTCAGCCATTTCCTAAATTCCAAATCCCTCTGCATATGTTGTCAACATCTTAGGGACAGGACTCCATATATCTCTCCTCTACAGCTGGATCTGATAGGAACAGATTGCCAAGCAGCTGTCTCAGGTGCAGACATTTCAGCTGCTCATGGCCCATGTTATGCTGCCGTGAGAAGCAGGACCCTGAGCTGCCTCTGGTGTGGCTCTGCCCACTGTTAGAGCTCAGGTGGTTTGCATTATGGGATGAGTATGCATGCAGCTTTCTACAGTTCTCCTGTTTTGTATGGTGAAGTTACACGAGCTTGTCCTTGTAAAGGGTCAGAAGGTTCTAGACGCCCTCTTAAGTCTGCAGCTGTGAGCAGTTGTCCTGATTTACAAAAGCCAACAGTGCAGTGGAGGCAGGAGAGATGGTATCTGAGACTCTTTTTTTCTGTTCCCCTGACCCTCTTGCCTCCCTCTATCAGCTTTTTCAGAAATGAAAGTGGAATCCTGAAATAGAACCCACGGGCTTTGGAGTTATAAGTGGCTCGTTTGCCCACTGCCAAAGGGGGAAAAAACTTAATAACAGAGTTGGTGAAAAGGAAAGGAATTTGTTTATTTTAAGGTCATACAGATTAGATTAAAGGTGGAATTCTGCCCTTAAGTCCCACTCCCTTTAAAACACCCAATCCTGCCAAATCGGGCTAGTTTTAGAACAGAGAACTCAGAGGTACCATCTTTTCCTAGGAATATAGAAGTTCACAGCTCAACATTTCCCAGTCACAGTTCAGCTTTGCCAGCTGCTCCCATTCATTTGTACTCAATTGGGGCAGGTCCCACCTGCTCTTAGGCTCTTAATTCAGAATCTCTTTCAAATTGCATGGCTCTCTAACCACATACTTCTCTCTAACCTTGAATTCTTGCATTCCAAATGGCATTTTCCCTTTCTAACCACATGTTTGCTCCACTTTATGGCTGCCACCTTATTTTTAAATCCCCAACTTCAGCCTTTTACACAGTGGGCATGGTGACCAGTCCTGGCCGCTGGCAGAATCTCAGGCATCCCTATAAGCTTTTCCATCACTATTCTATGGTTAAAAAGCCCCTCCTATTTTCTTGGCCTGTGAAGGACAATGGCTGTGCTCCACTAAGTCCCATCCCCCATTCCTCAAACCATTTGCTTTTGGAATGGCTTTTACTTTATAACAGCCCTTCCAATCTGTTACTTTAATTTTTGTCCCTCCTTACACAAACTTTAATTTCTTCCCTTTTTGGCTCTGCTAGAAAGCAAAGCTTAAGCATAAGTAAGTGACCATTTTCTAAAACTATTTACACACTGGTGTGCCTCCTCCTACCTCGGTTGTGTGTGTCTGCACTCATTAGTGGCTCCTCACAAAATGTCCATTGTATTTATTGGTCAGGATAGGACAGAATGAGGTGAGGAAACCAATGGCTGGAAACTCCTAATCTTTGGGAATGATGACTTATACCAGTTCTAGCTTCAGGAATGCTGGCATCCAGCTTGGAGTGTAACCCATTGCCTCCCCCTCCAGGTCCTGAGACCTTAGCAACTCTGTTGAGAAGAACAGCAGGGTAGTCAAGATGGTCACTGCAGCCCTGACCAGACCACCCCAGGGATAGGCAGAGCAAGGCTGCAGCTTGGTCTGGACTTTGGCCCTTGGTTGGGATGAACCCATGAACAGAGCAACCAGATCTTCAAAGAAGATGACGTAATACAAATGAAAATGTGTTGATTTAGTACACTTAGGTGCCTTATTCCAGAAAGCTTCACCTGGGGATATATAGGGAGGTGCTGACCTGGGTATGGCAAAGTGAACACTAAGAGAAGCAGGATGCACAGTGGTGTACAAAGAAAGGGTTTGCACCCTAAGACAATCCAGAGGTCAAAACTTTCTCTGTTCCAGGAGGACCCTGGAATTTCTTCTTCTCTCCTGCTTTAAAGCCTTTTAGCTTTAAGGAATTTTGACATGTTTGTGGAGGAAGGGCTGCCAGACCAGCATACTCTGCCGGGACCCTCCCACCTTCTTCCCTCTGAGCAGCTCCCAGGGCAGCCCTGTCCCTGATGGAGCCAAGGAGTCATGGAGCCACCTGGCTGCTGTGGCCCCTGGACCTTGATCTGGAGTTGTGACCAGCCCAGGGCTGGGAGATCTGTGCTTAGGGGCCTTCAGGTGACTAGACCTTGGGTGAGGACAGGCAGTGCTTCTTTAAACCCTCACATGTCAATTTTCACCAACAGTCAGTTTTCAAAATGTTATTAAAAGGCATCTTAGAAATACGGAAACAACACTTCTGTAGCACTTTTTAAAAATAGTCTTTGTGTCTACTTTAATTCATTCCATTCCAGTACTCTTTTCATCTTTATCCTCCATAAGAGTACAGTGAGAAACACAGAGGTCATAACTTAGCCCAGGTCACAGAACCAGTAAGTGTCGAAAGTCAGAGTTGGACACAGGAAGCCTGTTCTCTTGATCACTAGGCTGTACTGGTTTTGATAAGCCATTCGTTTTTAGGGCACTGACCATTCAGGGAAGCCATGTGTTGGGGCTGAGCCAGCAAGAAACAAGAGGACCTCACCTTCTGCTTCCTCTCTCTCCCCCACTAGATTATCCCCAGGTTCTGGTGGTCTCCCCTCCATGCTGCTTTTCTTTGACCTCAGGGAAGTTATGTGGGACCCTTGCTGGATTATTCCTACTGATGCTGCCCCTCCACAGCTGAGCACAGTTCCTCACTGAGATTTGACAACAGAGCTTGGAGGAGACAAGTCAGAGGTTCCTTCTGTCTGGCAGAGGAGCTGTGTCCATATGAGCACAAAGCCCAGTTCATCCTGTGCAGAAGCCAGGCTAGGGAGGTAGAAAAAGGACAGGCCAGCATTGAGAGCCTGATCCCTGCTGCCAGAGGCCCCAGGCAGCCCCCATACCTGCCCTTCCAAGTCTTGGCCATTTAGCTATTTTTCTTGAGCTATCCTAGAATCCTCCTGCTAAATCTCTTTTTCACTTTGCTGCAGTGTGAGTTGAGTCTTTCCCTGCCACCAAAAGAATATTGACTAATAGAGGTGACCAGATAATTCTGGACTTTTTTGCACTGTACGTAGTCTTAGTTGACTTCCTCATTGTCACCTGGAATGTAGGAATGGTGTTGGGGAGACTGGTCTTTTTCAGCCTCCTTCCTTTCTACCCTGCAGGAGGGAGTCTTAAAATGTAGCCACTCTATCACCTTTTGCTGTTGTAGGCACTGGTAGGCTTCAGCTCTTGACCCTCCAGCTGTATTATTTCACAGCTGAACAAAGCTGATGAACACTCCACTTTCTGCTCCAGCTGCCTCTGTCCATGCCCCTCAGGCTGCTGCTCTGCTCCCTCTGCCTCTTGCACTCTGGAAAACAGCCCCTCAAGCCTCTGCAGCCCTTCTCAACAGAATCCTTTGTCCTCTGTGTTCCTCCAGAACTTTGTAAGCACCCCTGGGAGATAGGTACCTGTTGCATTCAAGTGACTTGGGAAACAGCTGAGTTGGGCTGAACTTAGACCTCAGCACACATACTGCACAATAGCTCGCAATGCCTGTCACAGCCATATTGCTCAACCTTGCCGAGCTTCTTCAGTTGTGAAAATGGGGATGATGCTGACAGGGTTATCTAATCTAGAGCTAAAGATGATTTTGGAAACTTCTCATCATAGGACCTAACTAATTTGTCAACCATTGAGCATGAGCTCTCCAAGGTAGCAGCAGAGCTCATCAGTCATCGAGCCTAAACTCTTAGCTCCATACCTGGGCCACAACTGAGGCTAATCTGTATATGTTCAGTGCATGTAGAAGCCAAGCCTATTCTGAAACTTTGGGTGAGTTTGAATTGCATTAGGGAAGAAAGGTATTGAATTCTCTCTTCTGCCTTTAGAATGCGCCAGAGTCTTCTATGCTGCCGGTGCTAAATTGGTGCTCTGTGGCCGGAACAGGGAGGCCCTAGAAGAGCTCACCAAAGAATTCACTGCTTCTCAGGCCACCAAGGTGAGCCCAGAGGTATGTTTTCTGTGGGGACGGGTTGCAGTCTCCATCCTCTACTGAGATAGTAGCCAACTCCTGGGATACTGGACACGTAGGGCATCCACATGATCACACTATACCACAAAGGTAGTAGGTGTCCTCAACAAATTGGGCCCCACAGCCTGAGAAAGAACTGTCATGCAGTTCAAATTACAACTCCACCATTACAAGCACTGCTCTCCTTCCCCCCCCTCCCCCATTTACCCAATATCTACTCATCTCTTTTTTGTTGTGGGAAAGGGGAAAGGGCAGGTAGATGATGGCTTTTAAAATTTTAATTGTGGAAAAATAGACATGACACAATATTTATCATTTTACCCATTTAAGTGTACTAAGTCAGCCGCACTAAATACACTCATAATGTGTGTAATTACCACCACTGTCTATACCCAAAACCTTTTCATCATCCCCAATAAAAATTTGTACCCATTAAACAATAATTAGTTCTTATCCCCATCTCCCCAACCCCTGGAAACATCTATTCTACTTTCAGTGTCTATGAATCTGCTTATTCTAGATACCTCGTGTAAGTGGAAAATACATTATTTGTCTTTTTCGTCTGGCTACTTCACTTAGCATAATGTCTTCAGGATTCATTCATATTGTAGAATGTAATCAAATTTTATTCCTTTTCATGGCAGACAAATAATCCATTGTATGTATGTACCACATTTTGTTTATCTATTTCTTTGTTGATGTTCACCATAGTTGTTTCCACCTTTTGGAATTGTGAATGCTATTGTGAACATTGGTGTACATAAACCTGGTTGAGTTTCTGCTTTGAATGTTTTTAGCTAAACACCTAGGAGCAGAAATGCCTAGTCGTACGGTAGTTTTATATTTAACCTTTTCAGGAACTACCAAACTGTTTCCCACAGCAGCTATACCATTTATATTCTCACCAGCAATGCACAAGGGTTTCAGTTTCTCCCCATCCTTGCCAACACTGGTTACTTTTTTTTAAGTCATACCCATCCTAGGAGGTATGACTAGCTTAATTTTTTGTATATGCTCTTTCATTTTATTTTTCATTCAGTATCATTTTGTATTAGTTTCAGGTGTTCAGCATAGTGGTTAAACAATCACATACTCTACACAGTGATCCCCCAATATTTCCAATACCCACCTGACACCATATATACTTACTACAATATTATTGAATATATTTCCTATGCTGTATTTTACATCCCTATGATTATTCTGTAACTACTAATTTGTGCTTTTGAATCCCTTCAAGATTTTTACCAAGTCAGCCAACCCTCTGCCCTCTGGCAACCTGTCTCTGAGTCTTTCAATTTAGTTTGTTTATTTTGTTTTTTATATTGTATATATAAGTGGAATAATATGGTATTTGTCTTTCTCTGACTGACTTATTTCACTTAACATAATACCCTATAGGTTCATCCCTGCTGTCACTTGTAAGATTTCCATATTTTTTGTGGTTAAGTAGTATTCCAGTGTGTACGTATATGTACCACAGTTATTTTTCTTTCTTTCTTTCTTTCTTTCTTTTTTTTTTTAATTTTATTGTTGTTGTATTACATCCATCCCCTTTTTGCTCCCCTGGGTCCCCCTCCCCACCCACCCATTTCCCCCAAAGTCAATCCCACCTGTTGTCCATGTCCATGGTTCCTTTATACTAGGTTCTTGTCTAAGCTGCTCCCCTTCTTTGCCTCTACCTCCCCCTCCCCCCTACCCTGTTCCCCTGACCACTGAAGGCCTATTCCTTGTATTGATATACTTGGTTCTATTTTGCTTGTTGTTAGTTTTGTTCATTATTGTCCTGTAATGGGTGAGATCATATGATATTTGTCCTTCACTGACTGGCTTATTTCACTAAGCATAATACTCTCCAGTTCCATCCATGTTGTTGCAAAGGGTACAAGTTCCTTCTTTCTTTCTGCTACATAGAATTCCATTGTGTAAATGTAGCAAAGTTTTTTGATCCAATCATCCACTGCTGGGCACTTAGGCTGTTTCCAGCACTTGGCTGTTGTAAATAGTGCCGCTATGAACATAGGTGTGCATAGGTTCTTATGAATTGGTGTTTCCGGATTCTTTGGGTATAGTCCAAGTAGTGGAATTGCTGGATCAAAAGGCAGTTCCATTTTTAGTTTTTTAAGGAAACCCCATACTGTTTTCCACAGTGACTGCACCAGCCTGCATTCCCACCAACAGTTTATGAGGGTTCCCTTTGCCCCACATCCTCGCCAACACTTGTTGTTTGTTGATTTGTTGATGATTGCCATTCTGACAGGTGTGAGGTGGTATCTTAATGCAGTTTTAATTTGTATCTCTCTGATGACTAGTGATGTTGAGCATTCTTTCATATGCCTCTAGGCCCTTTGTATATCTTCCTCAGTGAGTTGTCTGTTCAAGTCCTTTGCCCATTTTTTAATTGGGCTGTCTGTCTCCCTGGTGTTGAGTCGCATTAGTTCATTATATATTTTGGAGATCAGACCCTTGTCTGGGGTATCATTGGCAATTATGTTTTCCCATACAGTTGGTTCCCTTTGAATTTTGCTGATATTTTCTTTAGCTGAACAGAAACTTTTCAATTTCATATAGTCCCATTTGTTGATTCGTTCTTTGATTTCCTTTGCCCTTGGTGAAGTATCAGTAAACATATTTTTGCATAGGATACCCGAAAGTTTACTGCCTATATTTTTCTCCAGGACCTTTATGGTGGCACTGCTTATGTTTAAATCTGTTATCCATCTTGAGTTTATTTTGGTGTATGGTGTAAGTTGGTGGTCTAGTTTTTTTTTTTTTTTTTTTTTTTTTTTTTTTTTTTTTTTTTTTTTTTTTTTTTTTTTTTTTTTTTTTTTTTTTTTTTTTTTTTTTTTTTTTTTTTTTTT
>PVIW01016893.1:0-15428 GCA_004026585.1 Noctilio leporinus | reverse complement strand
CATTAGTTCTTTATATATTTTGGAGATCAGACCCTTGTCTGAGGTATCATTGGCAATTATGTTTTCCCATACAGTTGGTTCCCTTTGAATTTTGCTGATATTTTCTTTAGCTGAACAGAAACTTTTCAATTTGATATAGTCCCATTTGTTGATTTGTTCTTTGATTTCCTTTGCCCTTGGTGAAGTATCAGTAAATATAGAAATACTTTTTCTTCTCTAGCTATCAATGAGGGCACAATGATTTATATTTCCTACGTCAACTGATTCATCCAAACTTAAGCTTTTTCCTTTCCTACTTTTCTTCCCTTAAACTCAATTTCATATTTTATTTTATTTTTATCTTGTTTTATTGTCACAACTTTATAATTTGCAACCATTTTTTTTTTCTGGGAACAAAGAGGATGTAAATACATAAATCTTAAATTAGCTTTCATTACCTATTGCCTTTACTAAGACTCTTCTCAGAATGTGGTCCATGAATCATCAGCATCAGCATTATCAGAAACATGTTAGAAATGCAGAATCTCAGGCCTCACTGCAGTACTACATTGGAATCTAAGTTAATACGATTCCCAGATATCCACATGCACAATAAAGTTTGAAAAGTGCTATTCTAGTGCACTCCCTGTATTTGCTACCTCAGAATATTCATGAATAAACTGCAGGATCTTCACTTTTATAAATGAATTTTCCATACATATGAATTTCTGTTTGCCTCTTTTTTCTCCCTTGGAGTTGTTTGTAATTTTCTTTGAGCTTGTTGAGCTCATTGAGCTTCTCTATTATAATTTTGAATTCTATATCTGATAGTTTGCTTGCCTCTATTTCATTTACTGGTCTTTCTGGGGATTCCTCCTTTCCTTTCAGTGATGGACTGTTTCTCTTTCTCCCCATTTAAGTTACTCTTCTTGTTTGGTTTTGCTTCTTAGATTGGTTTTTTTGAGTTCTTGTCTTTGTATTGTGACCTTCTGTCATGTAGAGGTGCACTTTGTTTACTTCCTGGATCCACTTCTGGTGATGTTAGATTATTCCTCAGTCTGGGCCTAGTCAGCCTGTTGGAGCCAACCAGAGGTCCACTGTCTGTCCATGCCTATCAGTTTTTAATCCAGTTGATCTGTGCTCAGCTATCAGATGTAAGTACCAATAGGTGGGGCCAATTAATTCAGTTATAAAGCAATTGATCTGTGATCAGTGGTAATCTTAAGCACCACTGGGCAGGGCCAATTAATTCAGTTGTAATCCACTGAATCTGTGATCAGCTGCTAGGCTCAGATACCACTGGGCAGAACAGATTTGTTCAGTTGCAACCCAATCAATCTGTGAACAGTGGTCACCTTAGGTACCACTGGACAGGGCCAATTAATTCAGTTTTAATCCAATGAATCTGATCAGCTGCCAGGCTCAGGTGTCACTGGGAAGGACAGATTGATTTTGTTGTAATCCACTGAATCTGTGATCAGCTCAGGGCAGATTGATTCTAGTGTGCATGGCTATGATGTCCCCTCAGGTGGAAGCCACTTGGCGCAGCATAGTCCACCTGCATTGTAGAGGATAAGTCAGCACTGGGACCTTGTTGGCTGTCTCCTCATTTCTCAGAGCCACCACTCCAAACTCTCCTTAAGCATCGCCAGTCCACTCTTCTCTCCCTCTGCTGAACCCCAGGGTAAGTAGGTGCTAATATACTTTTGTGTGAGGTCACTTTAGTAATTCTCTGTCTCCAGCACTCTCAGGCTAGCAAACCCTGCAGCTTTTTTGCTTTTCACAGCTGGCTGCTGTTTTACTCTCAGCTCTGTTGCTGTAGGCTCAGAAGCCCAGCTGAGGGTTTAAAACCCTTCTCAGGTGGAGCTCCCAGCTCCATTCCTTCAGCTGCTGCCTGTGGGAGCGCAGCCAGCCCTCTTGCATCTCCACAGTTCCTACCAGTCATTTGTGATGAAGCAGCCTCTTCTGTTCTGTCCATGGTTATGAGGCTTCTTTCCAGCTAGTGTTCTGTTGGTTATTCCAGATGATTGTTCCCCAATTAAGTTGTAATTACAGATTGGTCCTGGGAAGAAATTGGTGTAGCTTCATGTACTCCTCTGCCATCTTGGAATCCCCTGTTTGCCTCTTAACTCTCAATGTTCTCTATTCTTTTAAGGTTAGGGCCCTGTAAAGTCCTTAGGGCCACGTCCCTAGTCCTGAAAAGGATGCTGAGAATTCTATACAATCTATCGAGTAGGTGGCATGTGTTTCTTTGCTACTAGATGTGTGGTGCTTTGGCAATAGGAATTTTTGTTAACATCTTTCAAATAGGCTATCTCTCAAGCTACATAGGATTAAAATAGAAAATAATAATAGGGGACAAGAGAAATTAAAAAGTACAGCCATTGAGCAAAAACTTAATTTTAAAATAGGAAGCAATGAGGTAGAAAGATGGAAGAAGACCATTTCAGATAGGATAGACTGTAAAATAGAAAGTTCCTCACAATAGGCACTTGATATTGAATTGCCATGATGTTCATTCCTGTATCCTCATTGTTTGAATTACAATTACTTTACAATTACTAAGTGATATATCTGAATGATGTGATGCCATTTTCAAAGATAAGTGGTGGGTATACTAATCCTATAACTTATTAAGATTCGATTTGGGGGGGTAGGTGACAAGAGTTCATTTCTTATCACCAATCACTATTGTTTTCATGATTTCTAAGGCTTTTACACCTTTAAAAATTCAGGCTCACAACAATTTCAGTGTCACCTTTCTTTGACCACCCACAGACTTTGCTTCTGTCTTATGGGAGCATATTTATTCTTCTTGTCTTTGGAACTACATTAAATACCTGTAGAATGAAAGAATCGAAAAAGCTTTCTCCTCTCTTCTATTTAGGCAGAGATCTCTAGTAGAGCCTTCTTCTGTGAAGCATGCTTTTAGCCAAACCACTGCAGAAACAACCCTAAAACTCAGAATTCTGTCCCATCTTGGTGTACCTTAGTTGAATGGATCACACATTCATGAAACCTAATATATTAAACATAATATGTTCATGATCCTATTATAAAAAAATTAAATCTAATCTCAGCTCCTAGGCTTAAATTTACCTCTTTGTTTTTTTTTTTTGTTGGGTTTTTTTGTTTGCTTGTTTGTTTTTTGCCTTCCACAAATATTTGTTGAGCATCTATATGTGTCAGGTACTGCATTAAATGCTGATGATAGAGTGGCAAAATAAGATAGTCCCTAGCCAAATACTCACTCTCAACTGCTATTTTAGGAGATTGTTTTATATTGAAAAACAAAAGACCAAGTTATGTTTTCTGGAAGTGAGTGAGTTTTTGAAGTAATTACTTTGTTCTAAAATAAGATTCAGTTTTCTTCCCCAGGACTTTGAGGAATAGTCTGAAGTTTAGAAAAGAATCTTTGTCACCATGACAAGCTTAGTTAGCAGGCCAGCCATGACTTTTCAACTGAATGGAAGCCTCACAGTGAGAAGAATACCAGCCTCCCCAAAAAGGAGGTAAAAGAGCATCCAGAGTAAGATAATATTTTTGGAGATTTCAGCAAAAGAAATCTATGTTCAAATAGTTTTGATATTAGCAGCATTTACACATGGGAAGTCCTATCCTAAGGTTTTAATTTAAGAAGACTGACATACAGGCCCATTACATTGACCTAAACCACAGTTAGTAGAGATAAAGGTGTCATAGAACCTTATATTACAAGACGATGTACAACTGAATGGTGAATTGTGAAGCCATTATATGTCCCATCCTTGTAGAAAAGTTTTTTTAGAGATATAGGGATCTGGGAGCTGGCCTGATGATGATTCAGTGAAGATTTTTACCAGAGGCCACAGGAGGCTCCAAGAAAGAATGGATTAGAAAGCCAGAGCTATGCAGGGTTGCTGAGATACAAAATGTCAAGAACGTATAGGGCTTGACAGTCAAAAGAAGCCAGTGTAGAAATCTAAAGTAGCCATGAGGAGACTGAAGTGAGGATCTAGGATGATTATCAGAAATAGTTGATGGAGGTTGTGGCTGGTTGTTATGAGCTACAGAAATCTGGAATTATAGGGTTAGAAACTTAATTGGACTGGATGTTGTTTGTGAAATGTGACCCTCCTATGGATGAATTATGTCCTCCACAAATTCATATGTTGTAGTTCCATCCCCCAATGTGATTGCATTTAGAATAAGAAAGTAATGAAGGTCAAATGAGGACATTAAGGATGGGTCTCTGATCTGACAGGATTGGTGACCTTATAAGGAACAACTGTGGGACATTCTGGAAGGGTAATAGTATGAAGACACTAAAAAGATCAATGTTTGTCAGAGACTAGGGATGGAGAAGGTGTGCATAGGCAGAATATGGAGGATTTTTAGGGCAGTGAAAATACTCTGTATGATACTCATGATGGATATATGTTATTATATAAGGTCTGTCCTGAAAGTATCAAGGGAAAACTGTTTTAATTATATTGACACATTGGGTCAATACTTTCCAGACAGACCTCATACATTTGTCCAAACCCACAGAATGCACAACAGCAAGAATGAACACTAACATAAACTTTAAGCATCAGGTGATAATGATGCATCATTGTAGATTCATCGATTTTAACAAATATATCACTCTAGTACAGGATGATGATAATGAGAGAGGCTATGTATGTGTAGGGTCAGAGGGAATGTATATGGAAAAGTTTCCTTTTCACTTTGCTGTGAACCTACAATTGCTCTAGAAAAGCCTTTAAATAAAAAAATCAAATAGGAGATACCATACAATGATAAAAGATACCATGTTTTAGCTACTAAATGAGCCAAAAAGCACTGAAAGATTGTGACAATGTGGCAGCTCTGGAACAAACTTCATGCTGGAGGGATGGTTCTGTTTTGTTTCTTTGTTTTGTTCATTATTGTCCTTTAATGGATGAGACCATGTGGTATTTGTCTTTCACTGACTGGCTTATTTCACTAAGCATAATACTTTCTAGTTTCATCCATGTTGTTGCAAAGGTTAGGAGTTCCTTCTTTTTTTCTGCTGTGCAGTATTCCATTGTGTAAATGTACCAAAGTTTTCTGATCCAATTACCCATTGATGGGCACTTAAGCTGTTTCCAGCACTTGGATATTTTAAGTAGTGCTGCTACTGATACTTCTCCAAGGGCAAAGGAAATAAAAGAACAAATAAACAAATGGGACTATATCAAATTGAAAAGTTTCTGTTCAGCTAAAGAAAACACCAGCAAAATTAAAAGGGAACTAACTGTATGGGAAAATATATTTGCATTTCTTTTTTAGGTCTTTCTGAAAAGCAAAGTAGCATAACTCAAACTTTCAGAAAGTGGGGGATACTCATTGCGCTATGCTATTTTGGCTTATGAAAGATTTCATAGACGTGCTCTACTTCAGATTGTGAGTGAGACCTATATATTGTCTTTAAGGGAAAAAGAGAAAATATTACCTAATCAGCCTTATTGATCTAGTATTGTAAGTATTCTAATCTATAAAAAGAAGTGCCCTGGCTGGTAGCACAGTGGATTAGGTGCTGGCCTGCAAACCCAAAGGTCGCTGGTTCAATTCCCCCAGCCTGGGCACATAGCCAGGTTGCAAGCCAGGTTAGTGGCTGGAGGCAGGTGAAAGACAACCACACATTGATGTTTCTCTCCCTCTCTGCCTCTCTCCCTTCCTCTCTCTCTGGAAATTATAAATTTTTTTTTAAAGAAGAAGCCACCAGGAAATAAAGGAAGAAGAAAGTTGCAGTAAGAAATTCTTTTTTATTATTTTTAAGATTTTATTTATTATTTTTAGAGAGAAAGGCAGGGAGGGAGGAAGAAAAGGAGAGAAACATCAATGTATGGTTTCCTTTCACCTGCCTCCAGCTATGGACCTAGCTGGAGACCTGACTGGAGACCTGGCTTACAACCTGGTTATGTGCCCTGGTTGGGGAATTGAACCAGCAACCTTTGGGTTTGCAGGCTGGTGCCTATCCACTGAGCCACCAGCCAGGGCAAGAAATTCTTAACAAAATAACTAAGGAAAACATGAATTCTCAGATGCTGAAGAATATACCTGAAAGCATATTTGAATGTACAGGTTCAAAATTTGTATTCACAGAACAAAATGGTACTGATATTATTACTTTCTAATTAAAAATCATCTAGTGTTTTCTTTCTTCTGAGTTTAGAATGAGCTAAACTCTGGCTTAAATGAAATAGTATAATAACACATAGTAGACAGCCAATATATATCAATTTCCTTCCTTCCTATAAAATATAAGATACTCTAAAATAAACATAGCTTTATGACTATAAAGTAACAACAGTTCAGGAATCAAAGCCAACCTCATCTTACATTCCTCATTATAGTACTCTTTTAGTTTAAATATTTTTAATAAAAACTATAATAATTGAAATGGTTGTCCTGCTTTTTAGTTTTAAGAGAACGAGACATACAGTAATCTTTAGGAGGCTATCATGTATTTTAGTAATGATCCTGAGAAATTTTAGATTCAATCCAATATTACACCTTCTCTCCACTGGGTACATCATATAAGAAATAACCAGTATAATTTAGTGTTACTATTTTATTTCTCTTAGTGGAAATAGTGGGGATTGGTCATTGCTGTGGGAATATCTGGAATTTTTAATAGACATTACAGGAAACCTGGGGCTTTATGGGCAGCATTTATGAATTTTAAGGGGACAGAAATAATCCATTTTTCTGGGAAACACTCATTTATGAAGACCGGACTCTTCTTAACGATGTGTTAATGAGGTGGCTGTAAAAGCCTGATGCTGCTGGCCCAAGTGAAGGGGCTCTGGCCTCTTGGCAATCTCCCTCCCTTTTATTCAGGAGAACTCCTTTTCTTGATGCCTTACTTGTACTCCAGCCCCTCCCTCTCCCTTTGGAGCTTGACCTTTATGGGATTAGTTACACACAGCCTAACAGATACACCAGACTATTCCCTAGTCCAGGAACCAATCAACCCAAGCTGGGGTGTGACTTCATGACTGATCTTAGCATATCTGATCATTCCACACCTGAAGTACCATCTATTTGTTTTAAACAATTAAAGTACTTGTGGATTTTAATGACAAAACTAGAGACACTTTGATTTTGAGAGCCATGCATATGTTCTCAGTCATTAAAGGATTAATTTGATTATTCAGGACCAGACTTTCCTTTTCTTTTTCTTCTATCACCATGCATCCTAAATGAGGGTTAACACTCAAGTGTGGACAGCAGCCCTTCCATCTGTTCTACTCTCAAACATTGCACATGCTGAGAATGTGGAATTTTAGGGAGTAGCTTTTTGTTTGATAACATTTTTACTTTAATATTTCAAATTTCAAGAAGAGTATAAGGATCTCTCCTACATTATTCAAACCCACCAATTGTTTACACTTTGTCCATTTTCTCTTATTTTTTCTCTCTCTTTCTGGTGCATGTGCATAGTTTTTTTATGAACTAAATACCCCCAAATGAGAGTATGTTATATTAAGCCCTTTTACCAAATACTTTAATGTACATTTCTTAAGATCAAGTATAGTCTCCTAAATAAACACAGTACAACAATTAAAACTAGGAACTCTAACATTGAAACAATGTTGTTATTTAATTTAAATTATTGTTCTAATAATGAAATATTGGAACAATAATATCATAGCTATTTTGTTTTCCTAATCCAGATTTAATTCAGGACCACGAATTGCATTTGATCATGTCTTCTCAGTCTCCCTTAATCTGGACCAATCCTTAGCATTTCTATCTCTTATCACAATACCATATAGCAAAATACAGGTCAGTTGCTTTGCAGAATGTCTCTTAATTTAGGTTTGTGCCATGTTTATTCATGATTGGGTTCATGTTACAATTTTTGGCAGCATTACTACTTAAATAATATGTCCTTTTTTAATATACCATGTATATAACAGGGTGCATGATGATGTTTGTCTCAATTTTGGAGATGTTAAACTTTGGTTTAGAGAAGGAAGATCCAAGATGGCAGCAGAGTCGGTGGAAGCTACACTAAACTTCTCCCAGGACAAGATTGGAATTACAACTAAATTATAGAAAGATCATATGAAATAACCAACTGAACACTAGCTGAAGAGAAACCTTATAACCAAGTATGGAAGAAACCACGGCACCACAGCAAAACTGATAGGAAGTATGGAGGTGCAAGAAGACTGGCTGGGCTCTCACAGGTGGCGGCTAAGGTTTTGAAGGAATATTTCAGTGGCTAGGAAGTCCCTCCAATAAGTTGGGGAGGCTGTGCCCCAAGCTGGGCCCCCAGCCTAGAGCACCAGAACTGGGAAAGGAATGCAAATAACATCCAACTGTGAAAAGCAGCAGGGTTTCTGTCTACAGGAAGAGATGGCTAGAAATGTAGAGAGCCTCTTACAGAGCCAATGCACAAAGTTTTATTTGCAGCCACTTATCCTGGCCTCTGGCAAATGGAAGGCAAAGTAGACTAGAGACACATAAGGAGAGACTGGGGCTAGTGGCTCTGGGAGAGAAATGAATGAATATCCTCCAGGATTTCTGTGTTGAGTCATTCCCCATACTACAGAAGCCATGTTTCTTGGGCAGAGCACTCCCCTCCAAGTGGTATCAGGCTGAGGGGAAACAATAGCTCTGCCCACAGGAATTACTGTGCCCCACCCTGTGAAGATTTAGTTGGGCTGTTGAGTGCAGCTTGAGGCTATATCATTGATTAAGTTTAACAACTAAGGCAGATCTCTGGGAGCTCTGAGACTTTAGTTGACTTTCCCCTAAGATCAGGTGCTGGTAAAATTCTGCCCTTGTGTGCAGCTTGGTTCTTTCTACACACACCCAGGCCCAGCAGATGGAGCCACATACTGAATAGCTTATAGGTCCTAACAGGTTGCCCAGGGCCAGTCACATGCAGCATCTCACATAGGTCTGTACCAGAATCTTTACATATTTACCTAATACATAGAAACAAACACAAAGAAGCAGCCAAAGTAAGAAAACAAAGAAACAGACCTCAAATGAAAGAACAAGAAGATTCTCCAGAAGAAGAACTAAATACAATGGAGGCAAGAAATTTATCAGATGTATAGTTTAGAGTAATGATTATAAGGATATTCAACAGCATGAAAAAAGACTTAGGTACCATAGAAAAGGACCAGTCAAAAATAAAGAATGCAATGCCTGAAATAAATATTACACTGGATGAAATAAACAGTAGGTTAGATGATACAGAGGACTGAAGCAGTGATTTGGAAGACAGCAACCCAAAACCTGTGGGACACAGAGAAAACAATCTTAAGAGGGAGAACTATAGCATTAAAGACCTGTCTCAAGAACAAGAAAAATCTCAAATGAACAATATAATTTTACACTTAAAGGAACTTGAAAAAGAACAACAAAGACCAAAGTGAATAGAAGAAAGGAAATAATAAAAAGCAGAGCAGAAATAAATAAAATGGAGTCTAAAAATTTTTAAAGAACATAAGCACCCCTATGTTCATTGCAGCATTATTTACAATTGCCAAAATATGAAAGAAGCCCAAGTGTTCATCAGTAGATGAGTGGATAAAACAGCTATGGGACATTCACACAATGGAATACTACTCAGCCATTAAAAAGAAGAATTTTACCCTTTGCTACAGCATGGATAAAACTGGAGAACATTATGCTAAGTGAAGCAAGTCAGTCAGAGAAAGAGAAATACCCTATGATTTTACTCATATATGGAATTTAATGAGCAAACTGAACTAACAAGCAAAAAAGACAGACTCATAGAGAGCAGGATGACAGCTATGGGGGATAAGGGGGTGGAGGGATTGAGCCAAAAAGAAAAAGGGCTCATGGACATAGACATCAGTATGGTGATTGTGGCAGGAGCGGTAGTATAATAGGCACACGTAGTAATGGAAAAATACAATAAAAATAAATTTCAAAAACTGATCATTTGGTTAAGCTGGTGTCCTCCAGCTTTGTCAACTGTAAAGCCACTATTTTTTCTCTTTGGAATAAGTATGTAATTTGTGAAAGTATGCTGTGAAATTATGTAAATGATCTTGTTCCCTATCAAAGTTCCAACAAGTTGGGATTTTCAAGTGGCCATTAAAATTAGGATCCAGTTTTCAAAAATGAAGGATGACTACTTCTATACTTCCTCTATATCTTTATACCTTCTTGTACTTTTCTTTACTCTCCCCTTTCTTGCCCTGCATCTAATCTCTGAACCTATCCCTTCAAATATTTTCCCTCCATTGACTACCCCTAACTTTTTTGGTGTTTGTAAGTCTGTGTTTGCTGTCTAATTTGTATCAACCCTATCTTGCTTGCCACCCCCAACATCTAGCACATGTCAGGCACAATGCTTTGTGAGTACTTAGTGCTCAATATTTCCCCTTCCATATTATGCCAGTTTGTCCCTCTATTGGTTATGATAAATTTGATCACTTAGTTAACTGGTAGTTACTGCCAAGTTTCTTTTTGTAAAGTCATTTTCCTGTTTGCAATTAGTAAGAAACCCATGGGTGATACTTTGACATTGTGAAAATATCCTGTTACATAGAAAGTTTTTGCCTAATGATGTTTTAGCATCTATTGTGATCCTTGCCTGAATTGTTACCTGAGGACATGTAAATTGTAGATTTTCTTATATAATTTTTCTACACTTACTAGCTGATATTCTTTTGCATGCCTCCCTCCCTCTGGCTCCCTGCTTCCCTTTCCCTCTCTCTCTGTCTCCATCCCACTTTCCTTCCTCCCTCCACCTTTGAATATCACTACAAACTGACAGATTTTTATCTATATCCTGTATTACAATAAAATGTGGAAATTTTTTCATTCATCCTCCAATTGTTTTATTCTATAATATACATAAACTAAACTGGTAGTATTAACAGTAAAACTGCTGAGTATAGTTCAGGAGTTATTTTTGCAGGTTTTTTTCTCATCATTAGGATATATGCCCCTAAATACACAGACCGTTGGAGTCAGAGAATGGTGTTTAAAATTTGCTTGAAATAATTTGTAATTCTTTTTTTCTCTGTGTGGTAATGTTATTAATTTGATATATAGCAAGGTTCATCTGTTGCTGCTATAGCAAATATTAGGATTTGTTTTTTCTACTTTCTTAGATGTACAGGATGTGTACAATTAATTGGCAATAACATTGCATCTCCTTATTTCATGTGTTTCTTATTAATTTTGAAAAACTATGTTTCTAAGGTTATGATTTAACATCATTGTTTCAGATATAAAGTATTAAATTCTGAGAGCAACCATCATGTCAAAGAAATATGATGTTAGAACAACCATAATTTCTAGACTGCATGCAGGGTGAACTGCTAAGGAAATTGTGGAATTCAATAACATCCCTTTACCTACAGTTTACAACATGAAGAAAGTAAGTGTATAATGCTGATCCTAATGTCACCACACCAACAAGGAAAGTGCATAAGGTACGTAAGGATCACACAAGTCCAGATACTGTACACAGAATTCAGGAGATCATCAATGAAGATCCAGGATGTTTACCTTGACGTTTTGAGAAAATTAGTTGTACCATGGATGAAGCAAGTTGCAAGTGGACACCGTTTTATCTTCCAACAAGATGGTGCATCTGCACATAATGACAAAGAGGTGGGAGGATTTCTGTGTCACTGTTCCTGAATTCTGGTCAAAGGAAATCTGGCAGCCTAGTTCACCAGATGCACATCCTTTAAACTATTATGTATGTAGCATTTGTGAGAGGCAAGTTAATAAACAACCTCATTCTAATAAAGAGGCTTGTAAAGCTAAGATTGAAAACATTATATACATTTTCAGTGCTTTATATATTATATATATGTAAAACATTACATATATACGTATATATATATGTATATATATATATATCTTTTTTGCAAGTAGTTTTTGTTCATATGCAAAATATAACAGACCATATATACTGTTGTATTACTTGACTTTTTTAACTTAGTATGCCTTAAAAATGATTCTATATAAATTCATAGTTTGTCTTCATTCTTCTTTTATGGCTAAATAGCAGTCCATTATGTGGATAGTTTATTTAACTACTCCACATTAACAAACATGCATTATTTACAATCTTTTATTGTTACAAATAATACATGACTAATAACATGTATATATTGTTTTTATTATTGTAGAGGTATGTTACAGTATTGCTTAGTAAAAGAACATGTACATGTTTAATTTAATTAGATATTGCCAAATTCACCATTAAAGGACCTGTGTAGTTTTCACATCTCACCAGTAATGCATGAGAGCCTATGTTTCTGCACAGCCTTACAAGAGGGTGTTTTGTCAAACTTTTAAGTTTTGCCAATTTAAAAAGTATAAAATATATTCAAGTAACAGTTATTTTTATTTCTATTATGAGTAAGTTTAAGCACATTTTCATGTATTTAAGGAATATTTCTTTTTTTTTTTGCTTCATGAATTTTAATTTAATTACATTGATGTTGTATTATATCCATCCCCTTTTTACTCCCCTCTGTCTCCTTCCCCACCCACACACTCCCCCAAAAAGTCATTCCCACTTGTTGTCCATGTCCATGGTTCTTCCATACTAGGTTCTTGACTAAACTGCTCCCCATTTTTGCCTCTTCCTCCCCCTTCCCCCTGACCCCTTCCCCCTGCCCACTGAAAGTCTATTTACTGTATTCATATATCTGGTTCTGTTTTGCTTGTTGTTTTCTTCTTCATTATTGTCCTGAAATGTGTGAGATCATATGACATTGGTCTTTCACTGACTGACTATTTCACTAAGCATAATACTTTCTAGTTCCATCCATGTTGTTGTAAAGGGTACAAGTTCCTTCTTTCTTTCTGCTGTGTAGCATTCCTTTGTGTAAATATACCAAAGTTTTTTGATAGAATCATCCACTGATGGGCACTTAGGCTGTTTCCAGCACTTGGCTTTGTAAATAATGCTGCTATGAACATAGGTGTGCATAGGTTCTTATGAATTGGTGTTTCAGGGTTCTTTGGGTATAGTCCAAGTAGTGGAATCACTGGATCAAAAGGCAGTTCCATTTTTAGTTTTCTAAGGAAACCCCATACTGTTTTCTACAGTGGCAGCACCAGCCTACATTCCCACCAACAGTGCACTAGGGTTCCCTTTGCTCCACATCCTCGCCAACACTTGTTGTTTGTTGATTTGTTGATGATTGCCATTCTGACTGGTGTGAGGTGGTATCTTATTGTGGTTTTAATTTAGATCTCTCTGATGACTAGTGATGTTGAGCATTCTTTCATATGCCTCTGGGCTCTTTGTATATCTTCCTCAGTGAGTTGTCTGTTCAGGTCCTTTACCCATTTTTTAATTGGGCTGTCTGTCTCCCTGGTGTTGAGTTGCGTTAGTTCTTTATATATTTTGGAGATCAGACCCTTGTCTGAGGTATCATTGGCAATTATGTTTTCCCATACCGTTGGTTCCCTTTGAATTTTGCTGATATTTTCTTTAGCTGAACAGAAACTTTTCAATCTGATATAGTCCCATTTGTTGATTCATTCTTTTATTTCCTTTGCCCTTGGTGAAGTATCAGTAAACATATTTCTGTGTAGGATATCCAAAAGTTTACTGCCTATATTTTTCTCCAGGACCTTAATGGTGGCTCTGCTTATGTTTAACTTCCTCCTTTCCAACTTGGATACTTTTGATTTCTCTTTCTTCTCTGATAGCTATGGCTAGAACTTCCAAAATGATGTTGAACAGAAGTGGAGAAAGTGAATAGCCTTGTCTTATTCTTGATCTTCGGGGAAAAGCTTTAAATTTTTGCCCGTTGAGTATAATATTGGCATCAGTTGTCTCATATATGGCTTTTATGATGTTGAGATATGCTGCTTTATTCCCATTTTGCTGAGGGTTTTGATCATAAATGGTTGCTGTACTTATCAAATGCTTTTTTAGCATCTATTGATATGATCATATGGTTTTTGTCTTTCATTTTGTTGACTTGTAGTATTACATTTATTGATTTGCAAATGTTGTACCATCCTTGCATCCCTAGGATGAAACCCACTTGATCATGGTGTATGGTCTTTTTAATGTACTGCTGGATCCAGTTGGCCAATATTTTGTTGAGAATCTTAGCATCTATGTTCATCAGAGATATTGACCTAGTTTTCTTTCTTAGTTGTGTCTTGACCTAGTTTGGGGATTACAATGATATTGGCCTCAAAGAATGAGTTTGGGGGTGTTCCTTCTTCTTGGATGTTTTAGAATAGGAGTTAGTTCTTCTCTAAATGTTTGGTAGAATTCACCTGTGTAGCCGCCATCCAGTCTGGGGCTTTTGTGCTTTGGGAGATTTTTGATTACTTCTTCAATTTCATTAGTTGTTATTGGTCTATTCAGGCATTCTGCTTCTTCTAGATTCAGTTTTGGTAGATTATACATTTCCAGAAATGTGTCCATTTCACCCAGGTTGTCATATTTCTTGTCATATAGTTGTTTGTAGTAATTTCTTACAACCCTTTGTATTTCTGAAGTATCAGTTGTGATTTCCCCTCTGTCAGTTCTGATTGTGTTTATTTGGGTCCTCTCTTTTTTTTGATGAGTCTGGATAAAGGCTTGTCAATTTTGTTTATTTCTTCAAAGAACCAGCTCCTAGATTTATTGATTCTTCAAATTGTAGTTTGAGTCTCTGAGTTATTTAGTTCTGCTCTGATCTTGATGATTTCCTTCCTTCTACTTGCTCTGGGTTTTGTTTGTTGTTGCTCCTCTACTTCTTGCAGCTTTATAGTTAGCTTGTTTGTATAAGCTTCTTCTATTCTTTTTAGGTAGGCCTGTATTACTATGAATTCCCCTCTGAGGACTGCCTTTCCTCTGTCCCATAGGTTTTGGGCTGCTGTGTATTCATTATTATTTGTTTTCAGAAACTTTTTTTTTAATTTATTCCTAGATTTATTTGAATATATATTTAAATGCTTATAGGAAAATATATAGTGATACACACCAAATTTTTAATCATATTTTACTTTTTAATTACATTTGACACCCAGTATTATATTAGTTTCAGGTATATACCCTAGTGATTAGACATTACATAACTTACTAAGTGATCATTCCAAATCTCACCCATCTAACACCATACATAGTTATTAGAATATCGTTGACTATATTTCCTTTGCTGTACTTTGTATCCCAATGAAATTCTGTAACACCCACTTTGTAGTTCTTAATTAATACCAAAATTTTAACAGCAGTTATAGCATGGAAGAGGCTTGGAAAGTGAGGTCAATATTGCTTATTATTTTTACACTGAACATGTATTACTTATCATTTTTTTTAATTTAAATGTACGTATTTATTGATAACACAATTATACTTAACTTTAGGATAAGTACACTGTTGATTTTTTTTGTTGTTGTTTTGTTTTTTCTTTTAATTTTATTGTTGTTGTATTACATCCATCCCTTTTTTGCTCCCCTCTGTCCCCCTCCCC
>PVIW01016892.1:0-15428 GCA_004026585.1 Noctilio leporinus | reverse complement strand
CCAAGTACTGGAAACAGCCTAAGTGCCCATCAATGGATGATTGGATCAAAAAACTTTGGTACATATACACAATGGAATTCTATGTAGCAGAAAGAAAGAAGGAACTTGTACCCTTTGCAACAACATGGATGGAACTGGAGAGTATTATGCTTAGTGAAATAAGCCAGTCAGTGAAGGACAAATATCATATGATCTCACTTCTTACGGGACAATAATGAACAAAACTAACAACAACCAACACAGAACCAAGTATATGAATACAAGGAATAGGCCTTCAGTGGTCAGGGGAATGGGGTAGGGGGGAGGGAGAGGTAGAGGCAAAGATGGGGAGCAGCTTAGACAAGAATCTAGTATAAAGGAACCATGGACATGGACAACAGGTGGGATTGACTTTGGGGGGGAATGGGTGGGTGGGTGGGGGGACAGAGGGGAGCAAAAAGGGGATGGATGTAATACAACAACAATAAAAGTTAAATAAATAAATAAATAAATAAAATAAAAGCAGAAATCATAGGTATGGGCAACAACATGATTGAATCTCAAGACACTTATGATGAATGAAAAAGGAAGGGAAAAAGAGCTCTTGTATGATTCCATTTTAAAAATTTTAGAAAACACAAATTTTCTGTATAAAATATTAGAAAACACAAACTGAGAAAGTGTAGATTAGTGCTTGCATGGGGCCTTGTGGTAGGGATGATTTACAAAGGTGCACAGAGATGTTAAAGAAATGATGATTAAGTGTACTATCTTGACCATGGTGATGACCTTATGGGTATGTACATATGAGTCAAAACTCAGGAAATTATACTTTCAATTGAGCAGTTCACATATGTCAATTACATATCCATAAACCTATAAGGAAAAGAAAGCCTTAATCAATTTTAAAAAGCCTAAACAAGTTTCAAAGGATTTAAATAATTAGGAATATAGTCTATGATCATAACAGTATCAAAGAAGAATTCAATATCAAAAAGATAATAAACCCCATATACCTTGGCAGACATAATAAAACAAGATATTTTTAAATGTATTATTTCAGGAAATTACATAGGCAATGTAGAAGATATGGGTGGGGTAGATGTTTCAGTCTCTGATTAGAGCAAATGTAACATCTACTCAGGAACTTTACTTCCTGTTTAGGGGCAGAAACATCTAACCAGGATCTCAGCACTCAGGCACTCAAGACACTCAGAGAAGGGCTCATCTCTGGTGAAAATGAGAACAAGAGAGATTTCAGCCAGAAGACTTTCCTTCGTGCTCTGTCCAGGCCTGCTGTGGACACTCATGGTCTTCTTTAGCTTCAGTACGTATAGCCCTAAACATGGGGCTTTGGCTTCCTCTTAGAGACAAGGGTGGGACTATCAAAGTTGTGACTAGAAGGGGGATGACTAGGGATAGAAGCAAGGAAATGAAACACCATGTCATTCATTCTTTGTTCTTGGGTCATAAATTAAATATATACTTTACTACCTATCTGAGACATTTCAGAGATGCAACCCTGTTTTCTCCTTTCCTGCAGGATTCATCATGATGCACAAAGTCACTCAAACACAGACTGCAGTAACAGCACTGGAAGGACAATCTGTGACAATGGACTGCATGTATGAAACCACATGGATTTTTTATTATTTGTACTGGTACAAACAGCTTCCAAGCGGAGAGATGGTTTTCCTTATTTACCAGTATTCTCAGTATAAAAATGAAATTCAGAATCGCTACTCCCTGAACTTCCAAAAGGCACACAATTTCATCAGCCTCGCTATCTCTTCCTTACAACTAGCAGACTCAGCTAAGTACTTCTGTGCCATCACTCCCACAGTAATAGAAATGACAGTGGCAGCTTAACAAAAACCTTTGTGCTCCATACAGGCAGCCACCTGCTTAGAGTCTGGGAAAAATCATGAACCACAGGCAGGAAAAAGGCACTCTGTGTGGTGACACAGATGAGACCTAAAGTAAACTTTGCTTTGATAAAAAATGCCCCATAATGAACTCAGTTTATAAAACAGTATTGTTCCTGAGATTCTCAGCTCTTATGTTTGTATACTGGCTTAAAATATATCACAAAGTACTTTTCAAACTGTTCCTAAACAAATAGTTGAATGAATCCATTTATTGCAGGGCATTCAGGAGTAGTTTTCTAAATCTCCTCTTGAATTGTCAGATGTTCACATCTGAATAGCACTGAAAACCACACATTTCCACACCAATTTGAACATTCTCACAAATATAATAATGCATGTTATTATTTTATATATTAAGTGTACAAAAATTGAAAACATAAAATGTATAAATACATAAATATATGTTGAAGCATTTTCATAGTCTAATCTTACTTTTTTTCCTCATTCCAAATAAACTTTGAGCTCTACCCATTGAATGATTCTAAGAACCACACTGACTGGTGACACCGGTCACCAGTTTCTGCAACAACTGAAAGGTTTGACTGCTTTCAGTGCCATCAAGTTCCCACCAAGTTCAGTAATAGAAGGAGGGTCTCAGTCTTGCCCTGGACCTGTTTGATGTGAAGGAGAAAGGTCAGGGTATAGTGATGCTGCTGAATGAATCAGGAGAACATCAGTCCAATCAGCACTGACCTCAGCAAGAGGGTCTAGGTCCTCCTGGTCAACCTTCTGTATGAGCAACATGGTCATGGCCTGACTGGCTTGCAATACACAAATATATGGCTCTTTCTGGAATCAAATAAATAAGGAGGCTACTAACTTTTTGAAAGTTCTATATGTCCAAAAGCAGCTTTAACAAAACAAACTATGATTATTAGAGGTTCAAAATATTTCTTCAGCTCTTAAAAAACCCAGGCAGAGAACAGGCTGAGGGAACTAACCTCTAGGAAAGGGAGAGCCCATAACATGTAGCTAAAGGAGGCCATGGAAGAAGCTCCTCCCAGAGGGCTGAGCCAGAGTTTATGAAAAACAGTGAGCAGGAGAGCTCCCTGCAGAAAGCAGTCTCATTAAAACAGGGTCAGGAATGACATAAGAAGCACCTCCTGGGACCACAGGCCAGCTTCAGACCAGCACTGTGTGTCTCTCATATCTCTCTTCATTCTTAGTTGCAGGGAAACTCTCTACAACATAATCCTGTAACTGTTCCATCATAATATATCAATTGTGTGGAATAAACATGTTACTTATTTTTATTTGATTTCTGTTTATTTGTTTCTTCATAGTGCTTCAAAGAATTCATATCAAGACCTGAGGAAGGCTAAAGGATATCAATCAGGATTCACTGAAAGGGGATTTCAACTTGTTTCCCTGCTTCTTTCAGAGGAAGAAGAGAGGAAATGAATTCTCAGTTACTTGCCTGAAGGCTGACTATGGAGTACACAACCACTGCTCATTAATATCTAGCTCCCTCTCCTTCTAGCACCCATTAGGACTGTAAGTCTCCTGAAGATTGATGTGCTCATAGGACTTGCATGGCCTAAAGATATCTGAGTAGAAATGACATGTGTCACCTCATGATAGAGGTATTTAATTAGCTTAGCTTTCCATCTCTGCTTTCTCAGACTGTGGTGGCTGTTGAATTATGCACTGATGTGAAGGTTCAGTTGCATATTCATCACATATACTATAGCTGACATGGAGGATCATCATGATTCAAAATGAACTACTACGTATGTGCAAGAAATGAATCACTGTTTCTTTTAATCACTGTAATTTGAAAGTTGATTATTCTGACAGCAACACTGATCATGCATAACATGACTGGTGCACCAAACTTAATACAGAATGAAAAGGGAAAACACTGTACAAGTACAGAATAATTTCTTTCAAAAATTTTTTTCATCAATTGATTTTACAGAATGAAGAAGAAAGAAACAGAGAAACATCCATTTTATTCCATTTAATTATGCATCCACTGGTTGCTTCTTGTATATCCCTTGAGCAGGGATATGGATTCTGCAAATTGGCTTGTCTGGACAACACTCTAACCAAAGGACCCACTCAGCCAGGGCAGGCCAGAATAATCTTGGTACTAAAACCTGAGTAGAGAAAAAATTTAAATATAGGATAACCTCACTCAATGAACATGAATACAAACCTTCTAAATACTAGCAAATATTGGCATAAAATATGAAAGGATAATATAACCAAGCTGTCTTTTATGTAATGTTTAACATTTAAAGGAAAAATATAATCTACATAAATAAAAACATCATTTAACATACCAAGAATTATACAAAATTAAAATGTATTCTAACTAGTTAACTATAATAAAACAATTTCAAAACAAATCACAAATCCTCATTCTGATAAAAGGTATACACAGCAGACATCACTTGTCCTTGAAAAATACAATAAAATACCACTTCACAAATATAGCCACCAATATGTTTAATCAAAAAGACAGGAAATAAATAGAATTGCTAAGGATACGAAGAAATGCAACCCATTCTTACACTTTTATGAATGTGTAAAATGGTGTAGCCACAATGGAAAATTGTCTGAAAATACTTCAAACCATGAAACATATAGTTATTATCTGACCCAGCAATTCCACTCCTACCAATATACCACAGAGAAAAGACTATACCTGTGCATAAAAGCCTGTCCATAAATCTTCATAACCAGAATGGAAGCAACCCATATTTGTCTCAATTGATAAATGAAATATAATATAGCCACACAATGAGATAGAATTAGGCAATAAAAGGAAATGCAGTGCTCATACATGGTACAACATGGATGAATGAGCCCAAAGTGCACTATGCTAAATGAAAACATCCAGCTTCATATTGTAAAATTCCATGTATAAGAGCTATGCACAATAAGGGAGCACCAGGAGTCAGGACGCTAAGGGAGCAGGCAGCGAGGCCAGCAGCTGCAGGGCAGCACTGTGGCTCTGGTTCTTAGGCTGCGCGCTCTGCAGAGGCTGGAAGGCGCCCTCCTCCTTCAGTAAGTACCCTCCAGCGGGCTCGCGCTGCGTTGGTGCTGCAGTGAGGTGTCACCGGCTGGTCCCTGTTCTGCGTGGCATTCGAGGGGCTCGCCATCAGGGTTGGTGCGCATTTCCCAGTGCCACGCACTTGCAGCCAGCTACTGCAGCAGGAGAAGTCCCAACCCCACACCCCGCGGCCCCTGGTGCTGGTGCAGGGTGTTGATGCTGGTGATGTTTCTGGAAAGTTGTGCCTGTGGTGGAGAGGGGTTGGCAGCTGATTGTTTAGAGTGATTGGTGTGGGTGACAGCTTCTTGGGAGTTACTCCTCCACTTCGGAGGAGTGTGTGTGTGTAGAGGGACTTCAGGCATTTTCCTGGGGTACATCAGTGACCAAAAAGTAACGACCGTGGATGAAGTAAGTTCTATTTTTATTTATGGCTTCAACTTAAACAAGCACATATTTGGGAATGAAAGGAACCTCTGGTGGTTTGGACACCTATGACGTTGTCTTTAAGCCTCCTCCAACCCACGCCAACAAGGTAACGACCGTTTAGTATTTGCTTATTAAACTGGACATGGTGGGTCCAATATTGTCATTGAAATTGTTCACATTCTTTGGCAGTTTGAGATACTGCAGTCTAGGACTTTGGGACAGTCAGTGCAAAACATCAGTCATGTGGCAATGAACAGATTTCTTAAGAGTTCCTGAAAATTATGCAGTTCCATGTGTTTATCTGTGTGTTTTATCCCACTTTTTAAAAAGTCGCATGTTTTCATGTGGTTAGACAGACCAGGAAGGTTCTAGCCCTTCTTGTGCATTGCTTTGTAAGTGCTTTAATGGAATATGGGGAGGAAATGCATGGTGGGCTTCTCTGTTCAGAAAGGGTTAAACTCTCCCAAGGTTTCCTGCAGCAATCTTAGAATGACTTTCTTTCTAGCCACTGACTTGGTGCTGAGTGAGTAAGGTGTTAAAACTGGAATCTAGAATATTTTTAAGTTTAAAAATACGCATGTTTTTCATTTAGAAAAAGTTCAATGTTTTCCAGAATTCATCCCATGTGAAGTAGTCTTATCTCTGTTTACAAGATCCTGGGATGTATTGATGCACCTGTGCCTATATGTTAATATTAATGTTGTTATTCCAGTGTGTACATATTAATAAGAGTAAGTATTGAAAATGACTTTTTATGGTTTGCTAAAGATCTGGTACATAATAATATATAAGGAACTAGTAGTGACTTTGAGATAATTTCCCAAATACAGTATTTGTTTTGCTTTTCTCACAATAAAAGGTTGTGAAGGGATTAAATGACAGTCCAAGTTTTTAATGGACTTGGAAATAACATGATATAGTTTTTTACCACAAAACAATACACCTAATATGTGATATGTTATTATTTTATGTCAATTTAATAGATTTAAACAAATTGTGGAGGTGTAATGTTTGGCATTAACATTTACATAAATACCTAACTATACCCTGAGCAAATTAATTTGGTAGAGTTTCTATTTCTTTCTTTCTGTTTTTTAAAGATTTTATTTATTATTTTTAGAGCGAGGGGAAAGGAGAGAGGCAAAGAAGGAGAGAGACATCAATGTATGGTTGCCTTTCACCCACCCCCAGATACAGACCTGACTGAAGATCTGGCTTGCAACCTCATTCTGTACCCTGGCTTGGACCTTTGGATTCGCAGGCAGGGACCTTATCCACTGTGCCACTAGCCAGAGCATGTGCCACCAGCCAGAGCAATTTCTATCTCAAGGTCTGGCGCTATAGATCTAACTTCCACTTTAAAAAAAAAAAAAAAAGGTTTTGTTTTTTTTTTAAGTTTTTAAAAGATTTATTTGACAAGTTTCACTTAGCACAATACACTGAACAGGAAATCACAATACAATGAAAATTTTAAATGAAGGCCTCAGAATTTCATACAAATATGAAGACCAAAATCCTAAATTATTTGTATTGCATCTCAAATTATCCCCATTAACTTAAAAAAAGAAAAACTTAAACTTACATGACTTGAAGTTATTTAATAAAACTAGAATTAACAAATATGCCAAATGTTTCATTTATAATCGTAAAGATAGCTCCTAGATTGAGTTTCACACAAAAAATGCATGTCTTTCAACATGCTTCCAAACAGTTCAATGTAATGTGGTATAAGCGCAACATTTAACATAATTCAACTGCTTTAACCTAAATATACTTACTGCTTAAGTACATCCTACAATATAAATAACTTGAGAAAAGCTAAAACTTATATCTCATTTACTCAGCTTAGTTGTTACATCCTAGATGATATTTGTGTTCAAAATACTGAACCTTGCATCTTTAAAACAATCCTGATTTCCACATAAAGCATAAATCACAAGCTGGTATTGCAAAACTGTTCATTGTAAGTTTTGTTTTTTTCATTAAAGTAATGTTGACCAACAGTCAGTGATAGGATCAATTACATTCCCCAGCCATCACTCATACTGGACATGCTAGACATCCCTCCCATTGCGTTCACTCCCACTCATTCAGGAGTGGGAGTGAACTCCCATGTTCATTCCTGATGCATGGCTTCCACTGCTGTAGTAGCTGCTGTCCACTGCTCCTTGGCTGTCTGTGCAATGTTTGATTGAAAATCATGGGAGTTTTCCTGTAAAACTTGGTCATACGCACTCATGCTGCTCTGGCCACCATAGCCCCCTCCATAACCACCACTGAGCTGCTGGCTGGCTGGGCCACCATAACTGGACTGGTTTGACAAGCCCATGCTTCCCATCATTTGGCTCCCATAAGCACCACCGCTTGCTCCTGCTGTACAATTTAAGAAGAGTTCCACATATCTGTGCTGCATCTTTGCTTTGTCTTTTGACATAGCTGCCACAGCATCTTCATGAGTTGCAAACTGGACATCTGCTTCCCCAGTTACTCTGCCATCAAGACCAATTTCAATATGTATTCTCACAGGGTTGAGCAGTGAAAAAAGTTATGAATGTCATTCTCAGTAGCTCTGTAAGGCAATCCCTGCCTGTGTACGCAGTGCCCAGTTGTTCTCTGGAAAGTAGAGTCACCATCCCCATATGTGTGGTCAGACATTCCTGAAAAACAATAATTGAGGTCTCTTCCAAATCTATCTGACCCAAAAACATAGCCATCATTATAGCCACTATAATTATCATAGCCTCCATAACCTCCACCATAAGCACCACGTCTCATCCTTTCAAAGCCAGCTTCCCTGCCAATGCTGTTATACCCTCTGCCAGCCCAGGGCCTGTCACAGGGACCTGGGTGCTGCATGGCCATGAGCTTTCATGGTGGATCATAGTGAGTTCTAACTTCAGCTCAACTGCTCTTAAAGAGCTTGATACACCTCTGCCATACCCTGTCCTTGTGTTTCTGTAGAGCCTTTTCAGCTATTTCCTGTGAAGCAAACTGCACAAAGGCCTCCCCCGTACTCCTCCTCTGGAAGTCCACTGGCAATGTTAGCCCATTTGGCACAATTTTCAACCCTGAGAAGAACTGAACAATGTCTTCCTTGCTACATCTAAAGAGGAGTTCCCTAAGCTTCACAAAGACATCATTGGTCATGTCAGGAATATTTGGACCAGTATTCTTCAACACCCAATCCATTTCAACGTTGTTTCACTTGAATACTTCAATATCTGTGTTCCATAGTTTCTCTGTCATTTTTCAGGGCCAATTTCACCTCCTCTCCTGATACAAGTCCAACAAAAGCCTTGCCACTTGGTCTGCCTTCTCTGGTGTACATGAAATGAATACCTTGAGCCCCATTTTGAATTTTGCAGTCAGAAAAAAAAAAACAAACGCTGCACTTCATCTGCTGAGCAAGACCAGGGCAAGCCCTTGACCTTCACCACGAATCCTTCTCCACCTTCAGTGCCCAACATCATCGACCCTCAGGGGGTTCTGCTGTCAAAACAGACTGATCACACAGCCTCAATGCAGCTGAACAAAATGCAAAATAAACTTTTTATAAAGTACATTGTATTCATTGATTGAAGACTCCAATTTCCAGGGTATTTCCTGGGTTGTGTATTTCATCATTTCTGTACACTTTAATTATGACGGATGAATCTGAAACATTTGCCTTGCATCAAGCCTCATGCACATGCAGCCATTAGGTTAATACAGTTTAAGAATGAAAAAGTTGTTATTTCAGAAATATATTCTTATTTTTTTTCAACTTCGTTAGGAATTGGAAATAGGGATTAGCAGAGACCAGTACCTTTAAAATAAATACTAGTTATGCCTGATTATTAAAATATATTTATTTACATTTTGTTCTTTAAAAAGGTATACTGGACTATTAAGATGACTTTTATTTTTTATTTTGAATTTAAAGTGTGACTAAAACCCAGAGATTTCCCAAATCCTGGAAAGGAATTAAATGATGAGAATGATATGAACTTAATGATTAGAATGAGTGTCCTGTATTTGGCACTTTAACTTTCTATTTTTATAATTTAGGATAAATTTTATTTATACTATACAGCTCAGAAGAAGAATGATAGCTATATTCTTAATACTAAAAACAGTCAAAGGAGAAAAATGTAATCTAATGAACAACTCAGCCAGGAGAGGTCATCCCAAAACAAAAAGTAGTGTGGAAATCTCAAAGAAACATTTTCATTTGGTACACATTTCAGAATATGATGATTATGCTAAACCTTTCAGTCTCCAAATAACATTTTAATATGATGGACATTTTTAGAAGATGAAGTTAATATTTTTTCATTTCAGTATCATTTCAAATATATATTTGCTTTTGGCTTAAAAAAAATATGCAGAATGAGAAAATCTATAGAAACAACCTGAATGTTTGTCAAGATCCAAACTATATTAGTTGCATCCCAAATCTGAAAAATGATGCTATTAAAAATTGAGGCTTTTAGGATTAGTGCCCTATCAAAAGCAGGGGAATCCTTTTCCCCTTCAACCACATGGGCACATAACAACAAGGCACCACCTATATGAGCAGAAAGTGTACATTCAGTAGACACCAAATCTGCTGGTGCTTTGATCTTATACTCCCCAGTCTCCAGAACTAGGACAAATTAATTTCTATTGTTTATAAGATACTCAGTCTGTGGTAATCTGTTACAGCAGCACAAATAGGCTAAGACAAAGACAAAGTAGAATAGTGGTTTCCTGGAAGGAGTTTCTTGGAAGGAAATGGTGAGTGACTGTTAATTGAAACAGGTTCTTTTCTAGCCTCATGAAATGTTCTAAAATTCATTGTGGTGATGATTACTCAACTCTATCAATATACCTAAAACTATTGAGTTGTACACCTTAAAAGGGAGAACTATATAATATGTGCATTACTGAACAATGAGATTATTATATAAAAATAAATGAACGAGGCCAAAAATTCCACAATGTTCATTTTTGAGGAGACTCAGTCTGTATTGTTCCAACTGTCTGAATTCTGCAACAATGAACTAGATAAAAACTTATCTGTTGGTCTTAATTTTGCATTATGTACCTAAACAATATAATGACTCTGATCTTCCACGTTTTGTTTAGCAATCCTAATACTTCTGTCATGGATATATTTATGCCAGCCTTAAATTACTGCTTTCACTTTAAGCTGGCACAACTCCATGATACCATGCCACAAGCCACTATGTTCTCCTAACCAAGTTTTGCCTGTACTAGATTTGTCAATTTTGTTTTTTGAAGTAGGGGGAATGAAAGTTGGTGTGCTATCTATCTGAATTTTGCCCACACATCTAATCTGGCATTGATCTTCATACCTGGATACTTCTGTTCTATTGTTGTCCAAAAAATTAGAAGCTTCTATTTAAAATAATTTGAAGAGCCATTCCACATGACTTCTCCTAATAAATATTAATGACTACATTCACCCAACAAAGGACTATTAAGTGCTTAGGCTCTGCCCAATCCAATGCTAAGCAGTAATGAATGTGCCCTCAGAACAGCTGTCAATCATGGAAAAACAAGATCCTAAGAAAGTAAAGGAATTCGATTGAAGGTGGTTTACAGACAATTTCTGTAAGGAAAAGGTCACAGCAATAAATTGAAAATCTCCAAATGACTGAAAATAATTCAGTTCCTACAGCACCGATTTTCAACCTCTTCCATCTCATGGCACATATAAACTAGTTACTAAAACTTGGCAGTACAGACACAACATATACTATTTTCAGAATTGATGAAAAAATAGATATAATGTTGATTTATTTACACCATACAGATATTGTTGTGTTGGTTGTTGTCACTTTTAAATTTTACAATATAAGGGACAAGAGGGGCACACCAGTTGAAAATCATTGCTTTAGAATCTCCTGGTAGGAAGTTCTTCACTGAGCCTTGCCACTAGAGGGAGGTAGCATACATGAGATACATACCATCCTGAAACAGGAAACAAACCTTGAAAGATTGCTGACTTGAGTCCCTGTTCAAAGTAAAGGAGTTCATATGCACAGTTGCAGCTGTGAATGAAGCTCATTCAGGGTTAGGGGAGCTTATCATTGAACTATAAAAGACCGTATTTTCTTCCCCTTTGTTTCCTTATGCTTCATAAACTTGCATTGAGTTGTGCACAGCCTCAGGGACATGAAGAAGCCTTTTCCCAAATGCAGAGCAAAGAGCTGACTGACCATTTATGGGAGGAGAAAAGTGAGGTGATTAATATATAGTGGGCAAATATTTGTCCCTATAGTGAACTAATGAGCTTAGTTCCTGTAGCAGAGATGAGTAAGTTTCATGTATTCTATCCCATTTTGTAAATAGACACCACTTTTGAGAATAATCAGAGGAATCCCTTTATGTCTGTTTCCATCTCCCTTATCTTTGTTTCATTTCCCTTACTAAGTCTTCTCTTCCCACCTCTTCCTTCTCTGAATTTCTACTCCGTCTCTTTAATGCATGCCACCACTAGGTAAGAGAATGGAGATCAGTGAAATAGAAATAATTACCATTCAAGGTACTGGTTCTGTATCAAAACCAGAGACACCCAACCTTGTCCATAAGGAAAATGTCCTGCCAATGTGGGAGAAATGAGTACAGACAGCCTGGCTTCTAGCCTGGATTCTATTTGTATCTTATCCTGTCAGACGGAGCTCAGGGATATTATAAAACTACAAAATTATTTTAGTTGTATATGTTGCAAATATTGTCTTCCACAGGGTCATTGGACTTTTAATGATCTTATGGTAATTTTTTAGCTAGAAAAATAAGATTCTAAGTGTGGAAGTTATATTATGTATTATTGCTCCTGAGACTAACTTGCGATGTCTGAAAATATGGACCCAAATTTTCTTTTCCACTTTCAGCCTTAGATTCAACAGAGGTGACTTGGATGAAAGGATATGTCATACCAGTTCAATGTTGGGTTTGCCACATACTACAAATGAGGGAGGATTAATCTCCATGTGGATGATTTCACTATTGAGGCTCATTCAAGCACAGACTATTTATAAATGATCTCAGTGAAAACTCTGAATTACGAGTAGACATTGGAGAAACATTCTTTTCTACTTTCTAAGTGTATGTTTAACTTTGCGAGAGGAAATAAACCCCACCCAGAGACTGCTTTGTCTGTCACTGGTGCTTGCCTGGGGAACACCCAATTGAAAGCTTCCTCCTTGAGGCTGTGCTAGTGACTGCTCTGTGGTCACTGGAACCTCCCCAAACCTAGGATCAGACACAGATTCTGAGCTCTGAAGCCTGGCACCCAGTGTGCACTTGAACCATGAGACCAGTGATAGGAATAACTATTTTCCTAACTTTGGGTAAGTGACCTGGGTCTGAGAAAGGATGGGTTTCATGGCTAAAGGCAAAGATCAGCTACCTACTGCTTCTACTTCTCCCACTGTACTTTACCAGACTGCTGGGGGGAAATGCATATGTGTTTCCATGTGTCTATGTGTTTCTTGAGAGAATGTGGGCATCACTGTGATAAGTCTTTCACAGCCACTCCTCTCGGGAGATCCCCCAAGACACACAGCCCTGAGGCTCTACTGTGCATTGGGTTCATAGAGCCCAAGGATCATGGAATACAGCAATTGATCTTTGGCCTGCTGATAGCTCAACAAGAAATACCAGTAATACTTCTCTTGTCCTGTGCAACACACATAAAAATGCCCATGGAGGGGTATTGCCACGGAGTGGAATGAGGAGTGCTCTTTCACCCAAATTTGACATTCCAGAGTTAATCTATTGTTTCTCACTCCCTCAGGTGTTACATGTGAGGCTAAGTCCACACAGCCAGATGCAATGGAGGGTACTGAAGGGGAGGCTATGCATCTGCCCTGTAACCACTCCACAATCAGTGGGAGTGAGTACATACTTTGGTATCGACAGATTCCACACCATGGTCCAGAGTACGTGGTTCATGGTTTAAAAGGCAATGTGACCAAGGGAACGGCCCTTCTGAACATCCCAGCAGACAGAAAGTCCAGCACTTTGATCCTGCCCCAGGTTACCCTGAGAGACTCTGCTGTGTACTACTGCATCGTGAGAGACCCACAGTGGGCTACATGGGGCTGCACCTGTGCAATATCTCCCTGGTAGGAAGAGGAGCAGCAACATTTAAAAGAGCCACTGAACAACAAACAGTAGTAGAAGAAAAGCAAATGGGAAATGTGGAAAGAAGTCAAGAGAAGACAATGAGGAAATCAAGAAAGAAAAATAAAGGGAGTCAACAAGGTGAGCTAGAAGCATATATGTTATTGAAGAACAAAAAAAAAAAAAAAAAAAAAAGGTTTTCCAAGAAACTAAAACTCACAGTTGTGAACCTTCAATGAAGGAGAAAAGAAATGAGATTTTGCCACAACTCTGTTTTAATCAAATGTTGCTGCGTATGTAGCTCTCACTAAAACAGGTGAGAACCACCTTTAAGTTGTCCTCAAGACTTCCTTCATTTGGACCCAGGCAAGTGCCCATGCTCTGGGTATCATATCATATGAATGCTTCCAACCTCTCAAAAATGTAAACAAGTTTCACAAACTGAGATATTTGTCTTTATGAACATATTGGAATTTCTTTGTCCCTTTTTTGTGTCATACACACTTAGGATTATTTGGGGGAAGGAAATGTGCAAAGTGAGGCAAAAATGTGGAGATTAATTTAATCTTTAAATTGATGTTATAATATTTCTAATATTATGAACAAATGCAACAGATGGTTTTTCTCAGTGTGTAAAACTCAAAATATTATATTAGTTTATAGTGCAAAACCTAAAGTTTAAAAACTGATTCTATGCACCTCCATTTCATCTCCTCTTCCACATCTAATGACCCATTTTGACAGTTTGAGTTTCTCGACAGTTACATCTATTTTTCTATTACAAGGATGTTTATAGAAATGTCTACCCAAACAACAGTAAAAAAAGAAATAAAACATGTTGCTGTCCATAAAATTTTTTTAAAAAGAAAGAAATATCTACCCAATTTTCTTGCATACGTGGGTCATATCTATCTATTTATTTGAAACTTGCTTTTATATTTTAATTAAAAAATTTTTATATGTGCTCATACATAAACACTATACATGAACATTATAGTAGGATATATTATTTAACTTGCTCACCTACTATTAATAGTTAAATTTATTACATCTCTTAGTTATTATAACCTGATTATAAACTAACAACAATTGTCCCGAACTTATCCAGCCATTTAATATGAAAAAATAGTCATTTATTGAAGAAGATACACATAAAAGAAACATTGTACATAGAACAATAACACCTCAGTCCCCTTCAAATAAGCAACTTGAGACCTCACACAGTTCTCCCAATTGCCATCCCCTTCCCCATCATATTTTCCTGAATCTCATAAATAGTCTGAGTTCTCTTCCCTTTCAAAGGTGATTTTAGTTTGGGGAAAAGCCTGGAGTTGCTAGGTGTCAAATATAGGTGATGACAGAGCTGTGTCACCTGAGTGAATTGATGTTTCACAAAAAATTCTGCATGAGACATGATGCATGAGTGGTCACATCATCATGATGGAGCTGCCAACCACCAATTGTCCATAATTATGGTCTCTGGCTTATCTGATCTATGCAAAGGAATGTTCATACTCAACACAAAATTTGATGCATATCTATTATTCTATTAGCTCAGTCATTTTGAACGTGATAGCCACACACATCACATGCTCAGTTACCAGCTGCTACCCCTCCCACTGATGGGTAGAGTGAAATTGTCATTGTTCAAGCATGGGCAATTCAGTCCACTCTCATTGGCTGTCAGTCAGTCCTGCCCAGTGGTGCATTGGGCTGGTGGCTGAGGGTGGATTCATTGGTCTGCAACTGAGTCAATCCATCTTGCCCTGCTATACCTAGGCCTGGTGACTGATTACAAACTCACTGACTTACAGCTGGGTCAGTCAGACAGCCCTGCACAGTGGTATGTCAGTCTGGAGGCTGATGTGGATTCATTAGTGCCCAACTGAGTTGGTCTGTCTCCCTGCCAGTGGCCCCGGGCCTGGCAGCTAACGACAAACTCCTTGGATTACAATTGAATCTTTCAGTCTAGACCAGTGGCCAGT
>PVIW01016891.1:0-15429 GCA_004026585.1 Noctilio leporinus | reverse complement strand
GGAAGGAAGAATAGAATAAAGAAAGGGTTTAGAAAGGCTGGGGAAGGGAGGAATACTTAGATTGAGGAATAGAGTGAATAGACTTTAATTCGAGAGTAGGGGAGGGTCTTGGATATTTAGGTGGATTGAGGTATGGGGGGGATTAAGAATATGTGAGGAGTAACTTTTGCAAAGGATATGTTGAGGCTTAATAGTTCATGTTGCTCTCGGTATAATTCAGGTGCTTGAGATTGGCAGCAATCCCTTTCCTGATGCTGCCTCTTTTTCTTGGTCAGGACTTTACAGTCTATAGTCTATATTCTAGCCAGTCTTGGCGCGTGGCAGGGCCTCTGATTGTCACAGTCAGGGCTGATTCTGAGTGTCCACCCCCAGGTAGGCTTGGCCTTCCGCAGCCTGGCTGGGTTTTAGGGCTGCCGATGTTCTGGAGCCTGGCGGAGTTTCCTGCTCAGGACAGTCCCCAGCACTTCTGCAGGTCAGCCTGCAACTTTGCCGGTCCCTGTGACGACTGGCCCCACCCCTGCAGTTCGGGGAGGAGGCCGGGCCTGTCAGTCAACACTGTCCGGGGTCTGCCTACACTGTCCCGCCCTTCTGGGGCATGCACCCCGCCTCCGAGCCAATCAGCTCTCCGCAGAGTCCTTTACGCGGCCTCTGTGATGAGCCCCTCCCAGGCGTGGGCAGTGCGGCTTTTGTCTCTGGCAATGGCGGGTCGCCCGCCACAAGATCCCGGCTCGCCGGCTCCCTGGCTCGCCTTTTGGATTTTCCTGCGGAGCCTGGGGGCCTGTGTGATTGCGCCGGGCTGGGCCTCCCCCCTCGTAGGGGCTTTCTAGCTGCTGTTCCCCCAGCGGCCCAGCAGCTCCGTTTTTCGGCCCTCTTGCCGCCCTGGCCGGTGCACTTCCCGCTCCCCCGCTCCGGCTTCCCGCAGGACTCTTCTCCGCCTCTAGCCCCGCGTGCCGTGAAACCTCCTCTCCCTGTTGCCGGGGTGAGTCTCTCACACAGTCCCTCCCCTGCAAGAGTTCAATTCCGCGTTCCCTACGGTGTTTGCCCTCGCCGCCCACACTTCACTGCTGAGACTTCCAGTCGCCAGGGAGCCTGAAACTGGCCCCGGTCAAACGCGCCCCTCTGGGCAGAGCCGCCCCTGCCCAGAGCCGACCTCGGCCCGCTGGCCGGTCGGTCGGGAACGCCTCACCTACTGTCCTGCTGGCCTCCTCTGCCTCTGGGCAGTGCTCCCCTGTGTCCAGATGCTGCCCGTTCCAATCCCCAGGGTCCTGAAGACGTCTCACGCTCCTTATCCTGTCCTCTAGCTGCTTTGGTACTCGAGAACACCGTCAGCACTGCTCTCTACTCTGTCGCCATCTTTTCTGTTTTTAGGTTTTATAGGTCACAGGGGAGGTAACCTCTCACCTCTGCCACAAAAAAAAATGTGCAAACTAATGGGCATGGCCTGATTTGGCCCATGGATTTGCTGACCATGATCTAGATTATGAACCATATGTTCAGTTTGTCCTTAAATCTTGCTCTACTTCCATGCAGTCTCTGCCCTTCCAGATTAGGCCCCTAGCCTCTAGCTTCTGAAAAGGAGACTCCATCCTGGCCCCACCAGCATCTCAAGATGGCCTGAGTCTAGACAACTACAAGCTAATACTTTTCTTATGCCTTTTTACATACAGATGAATTTTAGAATCTTAAAATATTACTTCAAATATAATCAATTTCTGACTTTCCCTCAACATATAGAATCATCATTTTTCTCTTTTTCTTTATTTGGCTGTTTATCTACAAATGTCACCATTCTTTTTCCTTGATCTTGTCAAGATATTATCTTCTCCAAACACAAAAACAAATGGCTTAAAAGTAGGGACTGGGTTGGCTATTTATAAGTGTTAGTTACTAAGCTCAGTCATAAGAAGGATGGCTGTCCTGAAGGAATCGAGGAACCCAAAAGCAAAAGCTTCTCTCACTAATTCTTGGTCTGTCTTCTTTCCCCATGCTTTTTGCAGGGAAAGAAAAATTGTTTCTGCCTATCTTAAGGGGGCACATTCCCATGCACATTTCTCTCTCCTCTAGCCAATAGCTGAGACCTGACTTTGCTTTCACAGTTTGGATTCTTATAAAACATGCAGCAAAAGAACAAAATTCTACTCAGGTTGCACCTGCACAGATGGAACATATGGATGGTTTTCAGCTGCTGCACAGGACAGGAAAGCTATTTCAAGGCATTAAGATAAAGTATGAGGAAGTATGAGGCTTTGGAAATTCACATTTGTGATTTTCAAAACAACTTGTACTGGATTTTATATCAGGTTTATGCTAAACCTTGCTCTGGAACAAGACATGGCATATTCAATACATATCCCAGTCCATAGATTGTTGCAGTGGCTGGGCACAGAAACTCCAACTTCATGTAGCTCAGTCAATTATGAGATTATATGCAGAAGAGTAGCACTCATTTCTTCACCTCAGGGACAACAACTAACACAATCATAAAACAACCTAGCAGACAAAATGAGATATAGAGTCCACAATAATAGCAAAATGTCACCTTGCCATTCATGCTGTTATACATGGTTTTTGATTTTCCACTCTATTTTCTCCTCCAGCCATTTTGGGTATTTTTGAATGTTTCAGAAATCCATCTGGACAGCTTCTGAACTCATCTCTGCTCCTGAACCCTGCTGCCTTTCTTTGTTCTAAGTTTGCCACTCATCAATTAAAAGTTTGCTATCAGACTTTCTTCTTGGAAGTTTTATTTTCAGGAGTTTGAGATTACACCCTGGGTCACATGGTCAGGAGACATCACTGGTCCATCTGAGCAGAGGAGACAAGCCTGAGTCCCTCTGATGCTTCATTATTACATGACACATCACAACATATTGAAGCTCATCTGGATCCAGATATTTGTAGAGGCACCATTGTGGTTGTCTATTGCTATGCAGTAATTACTCTCAAACTCAACAACTTGAAATAGTCATTTTATTTGTCTCACAACTGATGGCCAGGGATTTGGGATGGTCTCCATTGGAAAGTCTTTACTTGAAATTTCATCTGTTACTGAGCAGATATCAAAATCTACTGGGCTTCTGTCTCCACTCAGACTCAATGTTTCAAGGTGACTTGGCTGCTGGGTGATTCTGGCTGTTGGCTGGGGGTTCAGCTGTGGATCCTGACCAGAGTATCCACATTTGCATCTACACATAGTTCATCATGTCAGAGCACGGTTTTTCTTAGTGAACTTGGAGGCATCACTTGGTTTACAATAAGACCTACTAGATTCAAAGGGACAGGACACAGACCCTACCTCTCCATGGAGGCATGTCTAAGAAGTTGTGCCATTTTTAAACCTTGAGGCCTTACTTCAACCTACTAGGATTGCCAACCAATCTGAGTTGATCAGGCAAGGTACTGGTGGCCAGGGTCCCTATCCTCAGGGAGGAATTGCCTTGGTGAGGGGGAAGTTTGGATCATAAAGATGTAAACTTGAGGCTTCACTTCCACTAATGATCTGTGTGTGCTAGAACAAGTTATTTAACTTCTCTGACCTTCACTCTTCTTCACTTTAAAAAATGGGGGTAATGCTATATTTGCAATTTGTTGTAAAGATTAACCAGGATTAAATAAGGAAATGTATAAATAATGCTTCTTGTATACCACAACCTAGTGCAAGGTTCATAAATATGGTACTGACAAGTCAAAGAACTGTCACTGAACAGAACCATGGGGTACAACAAAATTCTGCTACTTTTTAAAAAATATTTTATTTACTATTTTTAGAGAGAGGGGAAGGGAAAGAGACAGAGAGGGAGAGAGACATCAATGTGTGGTTTCCTTTCACCTGCCTCCAGCTACAGACCTGGCTTGTAACCTGGTTATGTGCCCTGACTAGGGAATCGAACCAGTGGCCTTTGGGTTTGCAGGCCAGCACCTTATTCATTGAGCCACCAGCCAGGGCCAATTTTGTTACTTTTAATCTACGGTTCCTTTACACTCTTTTGGAACATGGGGTATCATGATTTGGGCACAGTTGATATATATTAGTTTTAGGTACAAAATTGTGATTAGACCCTCTCAGTCTAACTTTCACAAGTTGCCTGATTCTGAGCAGCTCCCTTCAGCCTAACACAATCAGGGCTTTATGTCATAAAGTAGCCTGGGTCTCCTTGGTCCTGTGTGATGTGTGGAGCCTCTGCAAAGATCAAAGGGAATATGAGCCCTGAATATTCACTCCTGGAACTCCTGATCTTCCTACCTGTAGCCATTCTCTGGCATACATATAGCATGAGGCTGGGGAGGAAGCTGTGAGCACCCAATGGATCCCAGTCATGACACTGGAGGGTGATAGAATGTTACTCACCTGTGATCTCATTTTACAGTTGAGGCAAGAGCAACCAGGAAGGATGAATACTAGTGACGTCAGAGGAGGACACAGGCCTCACAACATCCAGGTCTGCAAACAGGGTCAAGTAACCATGATCCTGGTATCAGAGCAATATTCTTGGACTTGGCAGGAGTGAACCCTTGTGGAGTCACCTCATTTAGGAACTTTTGCTTGTTAGGCTCTAGCTCTAGGTATGACATGATGGGGGTGGGCCACAACTAGCAGCTAAAAGTGGGACCAGTGTCTTCAAGTAACTCCAAGGAGCACCAAAACTCCTTTCTCTGTTGAGTTGTTATTTCAAGGATCTAAAGGCTGGCCTCAGCCTCTGAGGAACCATAAATTGTTGGACAGTTATCAAAAGGGTGTCCTAGCCCATCCTTGCAATCCTGGCTGCATCCCAGAAAGTGCAAAGTAGCTGCTCGAGCCTGCCTGGACTTTCCTTCTTTGAAACAATTATCTCGCTTTGTTGATCTGTTTCCCCTCAACAGATCCTTAAAATAGTAGCATAGCTGCTATGAGAGGCCATTTAGATTGGCTGGCCTTGAATTTCCTGGAACCACCCAGCATAAGGCATTCATTGCTTAGGCCTCTCCAGCTATCTACCCAGGCTGCCTGGTTCATGGCCCTTCCTGCTTCCCACTCACCCCGACCTTTTGCATTGGGTGGGAGTTTGGTAGTGAGTGTATCCAGGAAAGTCAGCACCACTCCCTTTCATGACCTCTAGGGTGTAACAGAATGAAAGGTCCTTCAGGGGAGTCCTTGCAGAAGGTTGTAGGTATAATCATGGGACAGAGCAGGGCTTGGATGTCTGTGGGAGGATGATATCTTAAGGTCACAGGCTTAGCAACCCTATCCATTTGTGGAATTTTTTTCTTACATTGCACTTTGTAACTTAGGGAATATGATTAGGAAATTCTCATAAAGTTAATGTTTTTCTAGTGAAACCACTGGCATTGGAATAAAGACATGGAGGTAACTTCTGACACTTCCCAGAGAATTCAGCTGATCAAAATGGCCTCTCCTTGGGGCTTCATCTTCTAAGCCTAGGAAACTCATTTTCTCAGGATTTCATCTTGTTAGCATTTGTAGATGTTGGCCCAACTAAAGCAAAACAACCACCACACAAAATTTAGACAGATGGACAGGCAAATGAAAAGTAGACAGAAGTCTCAGGCTATGTGCCAAAGAGTCCTCAACTTACAAGAAGAGATGTAGTACCTCTAAGGACATGACAGCATGCCATCTGTCTATTTCCTTCCTGTAATGAGCTCAGGAAAGACAAAGAATTACTAGTAGGTTCATGGGCTTTGGTGTTCATTGACATTAAACTAAAGCAAGATGAATCCTGGCCCAACCTGGGAACATTCTGCTCCCAGCCCCAGGGGGCTGAACTCTTGGCCCATGGCATCCTTTTCCATTAATATTCTCTCAAAAGACATTCTCTGAGAATGCCATGTGTGCAGGCCAGGATAAACCCCCAAGACATCAACATAAAAGGCAGACCTGCTGGGGACCTTCTGAGGAGCAAATCTCCCTTGACAAGACCAGCGTCGTCAACCAGTCTACAGTTGTTCCATATGCAGGCATGAGGCCCATCTGGGCCTTCAAGGTATCTGTCTATACAAAATATGGGGATTTTCTTTAAGATTTTGGTAGCACCTCATTTTGCCTGCAGAAAATGTTAATTTCCCTTGGTTAATATCATTTGACAACACAAAGACTTACACATGAAGGGTAGCACTGTCCATGGCAGGCATTCTCCTCTCTAGTTCCAGGGCCTTCCTGAAATGAAAGCAGCACACCTGGCTGGCATCAATCTCTCTCTCTCTCTCCCCCTACTCCCACCTCTCTTCAGTGTTATTGAGGTACAATTCCTATACCATACAATTCATCCACTTAAAATTCAGTGGGTTTTGTGTGTTTATAGATAGGCCTGGTCCATCTCTAATGGACCTTCTGGCTATCTTGACTTCTCACCTCTCTTTCCCCACCCCAGATGAATTTAGGGCCTACCACAATGTCCTTCCACCTTAAGGTTATGGTGGAAAACCCACTAACCAGGAATCAGGTGATCTAACTCTGCTACCCATTGCTCAGGTGACACTCATTTACTTTGACCCAGTTTCTACAAAGATGGCTCAAATGAGATCAAATGGGTTGATGAATGCTAAGATTCTTTGAGGAACAGTAAACCTACAAACATAATGTTAAATTATTATCATTAAACAAGGTCAAGACCAACTGTGAAAAGAAACGGTGCTCTAGGGCAGTGCTGTTCAGTCCTGGAGCCACAAGAGTGGCTACTAAACATGTGACATGTGGCTGATCCAAATCAAAATCTGTTGTAAATGTGTAAAATTTACACCAGGTTTCAAACAATCAATAATATCTCAATAATAATGATTTTGTACTGATTTAAAGTTGAACTGATAGTATTTTTGCTATAAAGGGTAAAATATATTATTGAAATTAATTTTATTTGTATGTGGCATTAGAAATTTAAGTTATACATGTGTCTGAGTTTTATTTCTATTGGAAGGCACTGTTCTAGAAAAAAAAAATTATTTTAAACGTGAATGACCTCTGTCATCTTCCTTCTTTCCTATCTAGGTAAGAAGCTACATCTGGAAAGAAGAGAAAGGCTGAGATTTCAGCATAAATCTAGCTTAGGATAACCTGGAGGGACCATAAGCAGTTAGACAATCCCATTTATTTTCTTTTTCTTTAACATTTCAGCACACATTTTATTATTTAGAGTTCAATATATATTAATTATTTTCTTAAGGTAAAACATGTACATATAGTGAAATGCATAAATCTTAAGAGTAATATTTGTATATGCTTTGACAGTTGTGTACACTGTATAACACTAGCCTCTATCAAGAAAAAGAATATTACCATCAGCCCAGAAAGTGTCTTCATCCCTATTTCCAATCAATTCCCATCCCCACCCTATCTGTGGCAACCACCACTCTGCCTAGGTTCCTTTAACTTGTTCTTGAACATCATGTAAATGGAATTCTTACAATATTGTGTAAAGCTTCTTTCACTCCGCATCTTTTTGAGATTTACCCGTGCTGAATGTTCAGTCATTTTGTCTTTTTCTTAGTATATTTTATTGGATATGCTATTACAGTTGTTCCAATTTTTCCCTCTTTGCCCCCCACCACCTAGTACCATCTTTCCCTTTAGCAATCCCCCTGCCTTAGTTCATGCCCATGGGTTGTGCGTATGAGTTCTTTGGCTTCTCCATTTCCTTCACTATTCTTGAATTCCCTCTGTTTATTTTGCACCTACCAATTATGCTTCTTAATTCATGTACTGCAAGACAATCTTGAACAATTCACTTGGGCTTTCTAGAGCTATTTACAAACCTATAAAAGGAGAATTTAGAATAATAATTATATACGGAGTCTTAACTCAGTCCTTGCCTATGAATGAATTCTTAAAATGAAAAACTTTGTTATTTTTAAAGAGAATATTTGGATTTTTAATTATTTATGCTTCTGTCAATAAACAGGAGGTTGGTAGAGAAATGACATTGTTAGTGAGAGAGGCTGAAATAAGAGATAAAACATTCCAAGGAAGTTCTTAGCTATTGTAATTAATAAAAGCTACCAGGTTAGTTAGGGTTTTTATAAAGCTATAACAAAACCACCATTGTCAGTTTTAATTATCATTCTTGACTTAGTCCTTACCTGCAAAGTCATCTGGTGACGATTAGAGCCCACTCAGAACGCATTGCTGGCCAATGTGCCCACCCCTAAGCTACCAGACAAGTCAGCCGTATCAACTCAGAGCTTCCTTTCTCTGGAAAATAATCATTGGCTATTGGAAGTGCCTTTCCCAGAAAATTACATCCTACCTATCTGCAATTGCATTAGTTAGTGACTGGCTCAGAATACATAAAAGGTCAGCCCTCTCACTTCTAGGTGAGGCTGATTATGGTATAGTCTGTGTCCTCTTTGGACTTATCTCAAACCCATTCTGTCTTAGATATTTCATGGTCCTTCTCCTGAGAACTTTCCTCACTTGTCATGTGAACATGAAACTCCATTTTCAAAAGCTTAAGGGAAGTTGCAAACCAGGTCTCCAGCCAGGTCCATAGCTGGAGGCATGTGAAAGGCAACCATACATTGATGTCTCTCTCCCTCTCTGCCTCCCTCCCATACCCTGTCTCTAAAATATAATAAATAAAATCTTAAAAAAAAAAAAAAAAAAAAAAAAAAAAAAGCTTAAGGGACCTGAAGAAATGGAACACCTCTTTAATCTGACCTGAAAGTTGGTATAGTTTTTTCTGCCTCTGGACTCTGTTGACTCTTATAAGAAGCTTGTATTTTATGCTCACTCACCCTTGAGATCAAAATTAAAAGCTAGCATAAATAATCCAAAGAATATTACTTGGCAAGCTCATTCAATCAAGAAAATCCCTTTATAGTGTTGCACCTGCACCAGGTACCAGTGAAACACCAGGCTTGGTCACAACACTTCCTTGGGTATTCTCTTTAAGCCTGAGGATGTGCCTGAGCTTCTACAGCTAGTTATGTCAACTTTCAGGTACACACACATACAGGTCCCCAAATGGACACACACACATCCACCCCACACAACAAGGGGATCTGCTTATATTTCTAGTCACTTTATTCCTGATAGATGTGCTAGATAAGGGGATCAAAAGGGAATTTACCACTTTTTGAAAAAATCCCTTTGTCCAATGCTTGGCAAAACCACAAGGCTCTGATGAGAGTTTCCATGTCTTCTGCTGCAGCTCCTAAGTGGGGCCATAAAGTGTGAGTTGCTCAAGTGAGCCATAAAATGGGGCTGCTTTCCCCAGCATCCTGGAGATCCTGTCTGTGAACAATGGAACCCTTCTATCTCTATCAGGGGTGTGGAGGTTAGCCCTCCCCACTGAATCTCAGCATACTTTTGATGACATTTTCCAGGGGCCTGCATGATTTCCCACTATGTGGTATCAGCAGATGGTCTAGCTTTCTGATGAAGACACATGGGCAGGTTTGGGGGCTTAATTTAGTAGTAACTCTCACTCTGTGTAACAAAGAAAACACTTCCAAGCAATATAGAGGCATTAAGAGATGGTATTTATTAGGATTTTACCTCACTAATGTCAAAACAGGTGCAAAAGCCTTTCTAATCTATGTATATCTGTATCTGTATGTGTAGCTATAGAATTATATCTATCAGACTATAGAATAGCTTACCTATTATCTGTTTATCTATTTGTCTATCATCTATCATCAATCGTCAACTATCTTACATGAGTAGAATTTAGTGTTTAAGAGAATACATATGGAGTCAGACAGACTCTCATTGAATCCAAACTCTCACTACTTACTAGCAGTAGAGTAAGGTATTTGCTGGTTGTGGGCAAATTACTTTACCTCCTTTTATTTAAATTTTATTGTTATTGTATTACATCCATCCCCTTTTTCCTCCCCTCTGTTCCCTTTCCTACCCACCCACAACCACCCCAAAGTCAATCCCACTTGTTGACCATGTACATGGTTCTTCCATGCTAGTTCCTTGACTAAACTGCTGCCTTTCATTGTCTCCTCCCCTGCCCCCCCCCCCCCCCCCCCGCCCACTAAAGGTCTATTCATTATATTCATGTATATGGTTCTGTTTAGCTTGTTAGTGTCTTTTATTCATTATTGTCCTGTAATGGGTGAGATTATGGTATTTGTCTTTCACTAACTGGCTTACTTCACTAAGAATAATACTCTCCAGTTCCATCCATGATGTTGCAAAGGGTAGGAGTTCCTTCTTTCTTTTGGCTATGTAGTATTCCATTGTGTAAATGTACCAAAGTTTTTGGATCCACTCAACCACTGATGGGCACTTAGGTTGTTCCCAGCACTTGGCCATTGTTAATAGCACTGCTATGAACATAGGGGTGCATTGGCTCTTATGAATTGGTTTTTCAGGGTTCTTCAGGTATAGTCCTAGCAGTGTAATTGCTGGATCAAAAGGCTGTTTCATTTTTAGTTTTTTAAGGGAATTCCATACTGTTTTCCTTAGTGGCTGCACAAGTCAGCATTCCACCAACAATGCACCAGGGTTCCCTCTTCCCCACATCCTTGCCAACACATGTTGTTTGTTGATATATTGATGATTGCCATTCTGACAAGTGTGAGGTGGTATCTAATTGTGGTTTTAATTTGCATCTCTCTGATGGCTAGTGATGTTGAGCATTCTTTCATATTCCTTTAGGCCCTTCGTATGTCTTCCTCAGAGAGTTGTCTCTTCAGGTCCCTTGCCCATTTTTAAAATTAGGCTGCCTGTCACCTTGGTGTTCTTTTTATATTTTGGATATCAAACCCTTGTCTGAGGTATAATTGGCAAATATGTTTTCCCATACAGTTGATTCCCTTCTAATTTTGCTGGTGTTTTCTTTATCTGAACAGAAACTTTTCAGTTTGATATAGTCCCATTTGTTTGTTTGTTTTTATTTCCTTGCCCTGTGAAGTATCAGTATACATATTTCTGCATAGGATATGTAAAATTTTACTGCCTATATTTTTCTCCAGGACCTTTATGGTGGCACTGAATATGTTTAAGCACTTTATCCATCTTGGATTAATTCTGGTGTATGGTGTAAAGTAGTGGTCTAGTTTTATTTTTATTTTTTGCATGTTGCTGTCCAGTTCTCCCAATACCACTTGATGAAGACACTGTTTTTACTTCATTTCATGTTCCTTCTCCCTTTGTTAAATATTAATTGACCATAGAGTCATGGATTTATTTCTAGGCTCTCTATTCTGTTCCATTGATCTATATGTCTATTCTTATGCCAGTACCAAAGTGTTTTGATGACAGTAGCCTTGTAGTATAGTTTGATGACTGGTATTGTGATTCTTCCTACCTTGTTCTTTCTCAAGATTGCTGTGACTATTTGTGGGCTTTTTTGGCTCCACGTAAATTTTTGAAGTATTTTTTTCTATCTCTGTGACGTATGTCATTGGTATTTTTATTGGGGTTGCTTTGAATCTACATATTGCTTTGGGTAGTATGGGCATTTTAATGATGTTAATTCTTCCCATCCATGAACATGGTATAGGCTTCCATTTATTTGTATCTTCCTTAATTTTTTCTTCAGTGTTCTGTAGTTTTCTGAGTACAGGTCTTTGACCTCCTTGGTTAAATTGATTCTTAAATACTTTATTTTTCTTATTGCTATGGTAAGTGGAATTTGTTTTCTAGATTCCATCTCTGATGTTTCTTTATTGGTATACAAAAATGCTTTTGATTTCTGAATATTGACTTTATATCCAGCTATTTTGCTAAATTTGTTTATTAGGTTGAGTAAGTTTTTGGTGGAGCCTATCGGGTTTTGTATGTACACTATCATGTCATCTGCAAATAATGAGTTTGACATCCTCCTTTCCAATTTGGATACCTTTGATTCCTTTTTCTTCTCTGATGGCTATGCTAGAACTTCCAAGACAATGTTGAAGAGAAGTGGAGAAAGCCTTGTCTTGTCCTGATCTTAGGGGGGAAGCTTTTAGTTTTCGCTCATTGAGTGTGATGTTGGCTTCATCTTTTTCTTATATGGCTTTCATTATGTTGAGTTATGCTCCCTGTATTCCCATTTTGCTGAGGGGTTTTATCATAAATGGTTGCTGTACTTTATCAAATGCTTTTTCAGCATCTATTGATATGATCGTATGGATTTTATCTTTCATTTTATTGATGTGGTGTATTACATTTATTGATTTGTGAATGTTGTATCATCCTTGCATCCTTAGGATAAAACCTACTTGATCATGGTGTATGATCTTTTCAATGTATTGCTGGGTCCGGTTGGCCAATATTTTGTTGAGAATCTTAGCACCTATATTCATTAAAGATATTGGCTGGTAGTTTTCTTTCTTGGTTGTGTCTTGACCTGGGGTTGGGGTTAAAATAATATTGACCTCATAAAAGAATTTGGGAGTCTTCCCTCTTGGATATTTCAGAATAGGTTGAGAAGGATAGGAGTTAGTTCTCTAAATGTTTTGTAGAATTAACCTGTGTTTCCATCTAGTCCTGGGCTCTTGAGCTTTGGGAAATTTCTGATTACTTCTTCAATTTCACTAGTTGTTATTGGTCTATTCAGCCTTTCTGCTTTTTCTGGATTCAGTTTTGATTATAAATTTCCAAAAATTTGTCAATTTCATCCACATTCTCATATTTCTTGTCATATAGTTGTTTTGGTAATTTATTACAACCCTTTGTATTTCTGAATTATCAGTTATTATTTCTCCTCTGTCATTTCTGATTCTGTTTATTTGGGTCCTCTCTCTTTTTCTTGATGAGTCTGGTTAAGGCTTGTCAATTTTTTCTTTCCTTTATTTATTTTAAAATTTTATTGTTGTTGTATTACATCCATCCCCTTTTAGCTCCCCTCTGTCCCCCCACCCACCCACCCATTCCCCCCAAAGTCAATCCCACCTGTTGTCCATGTCCATGGTTCCTTTATACTAGGTTCTTGTCTAAGCTGCTCCCCTTCTTTGCCTCTACCTCTCTCTCCCCCCTACCTCGTTCCCCTGACCACTGAAGGCCTATTCCTTGTATTCATATACTTGGTTCTGTTTTGCTTGTTGTTAGTTTTGTTCATTATTGTCCCATAATGGGTGAGATCATATGATATTTGTCCTTCACTGACTGGCTTATTTCACTAAGCATAATACTCTCCAGCTCCATCCATGTTGTTGCAAAGGGTACAAGTTCCTTCTTTCTTTCTGCTACATAGAATTCCATTGTGTAAATGTACCAAAGTTTTTTGATCCAATCATCCACTGATGGGCACTTAGGCTGTTTCAGGCTTGTCAATTTTTTCAAAGAACCAGCTCTTGGATTTATTGATTCTTCAAGTTGTAGTTTGAGTGTCTAAGTTATTTAATTCTGCTTTGATCTTGATGATTTTCTTTCTTCTACTTGCTCTGGTTTTGTTTTTGCTCTTCTATTTCTTGCAACTTTAAGGTTAGGTTGTTTGTATAAACTTCCTCTATCCTTATTAGGTAAGCCTGTATTGCTATAAATTTCCCTCTGAGGACTGCCTTTTTTCAGTCCCATAGGTTTTGGGCTGTTGTGTATTCATTGTCATTTGTTTCCAGAAACTTATTGATTTCAACTTTGATCTCATTGTTTACCCATTCCTTACTTAAAAGCATGCTATTCAGTCTCCATTAGTTAGTATTTTGTTATTTTCTCGTGAGGTTGGTTTTTAGTTTCAATCCATTGTGATCTGAGAAGATACTAGGTATGATTTCAATTTTCCTGTATTTGTGGAGGCTTGTCTTGTGACTTCCCATGTGGTCTATCTTAAAGAATACATTTGAAAAGAATGTGTATTTTACTTTTTTGGGGTGAAAAGTTTTGTATATATCAGTTAAGTCCATTTCCTCTGGGATGTTGTTCAATGCCACAATATTATTGGTATTTTTTTGTTTGGAAGATCTGTCCATTTTTGATAGTGGAGTAATAAAATCCCCTCCTATTAGTGTGTTGCTGTCTATATCCTTCTTGAAGTCCTCCAAGATTTTCCTTATATATTTGGGAGCTCCTATATTGGTTGCTTATATGTTTACCAGGGTTTTATCTTCTTAATGGACTGTTCCCTTAAGTATTATGAAGTGCCCTACTTTGTCTTTTTTTTGGCCTTCCTCATTAAATCTATTATGTCTGAAATAGATATTGTTACCCCAGCCTTTATTTCATGTTCATTTGCTTGATACCGATATTTCCATCCCTTCACTTTCAATCTGTGTTGATCTTTTGTTCTGAGGTGGGTCTCTTGAAGATAGCATATATGTGGGTCATGTTTTCTTATCCATTCAGCCACCCTATGTCTTTTGATTGGCACTTTTAATCCATTTACATTTAAGGTTATTATTGATTGAAACTTATTTATTGCCATTTTTCTGCTTTGCACCTGTGTTCTTCTCTGTCCCTTCATTTTTTAAAAGACAGACTCTTTAGCATTTCCTGCAATGCTTGTATGGTATAGATGTATTTCTTTAGTCTTCTTTTGTCTGGAAAACTCCTTATTTCTCCTTCCGTTGTGAATGAGAGCCTTGCTCAGTAGGGTATTCTTGATGTCAGGCCTTTGTTTTCCATTACTTGGAATATTTTTCACCATTCCCTTCTGGCTCATATTTTTTCTGTTGAATAATTATTTGATAACCTTATTGGAGCCCCCTCATATGTTGTTTGCTTTTAGGATTCTCTCTTTGTCTTTGAATGTTTCCATTTTAATTATATTGTGTCTTCGAGGGGTCTGTTTGGATTCATCCTCCTTGGGGCCGTCTGTGCTTCCTGAACTTGAGTAACATTTTCACTCATCATGTTAGGAAATCTTCTACCATTACTTTTTTGAACAGGTTTTCCATTCCTTGTTTCTCTTCTTCTGGTATTCTTATGATATGGATATTATTGCATATCATGTTGTCCTGCAGCTTTCTTAAAACCTCTTCAAGATATACAAAGGGCCCAGAGGCATATGAAAGAATGCTCAACATTGCTAGTCATCAGAGAGATGCAAATTAAAACTGCATTAAGATACCACCTCACACCTGTCAGAATGGCAATCATCAGCAAATCAACAAACAACAAGTGTTGGCGAGGATGCGGGGCAAAGGGAACCCTCATACTCTGTTGGTGGGAATGCAGGCTGGTGCAGCCACTGTGGAAAACAGTATGGGGTTTCTTTAAAAAACTAAAAATGGAACTGCCTTTTGATCCAGCAATTCCACTACTTGGACTATACCCAAAGAATCCTGAAACACCAATTCATAAGATCCTATGCACACCTATGTTCATAGTGGCACTATTTACAATAGCCAAGTGCTGGAAACAGCCAAAGTGCCCATCAGTGGATGATTGGATCAAAAAACTGTGGTACATTTACACAATGGAATTCTATATGGCAGAAAGAAAGAAGGAACTTGTACCCTTTGCAACAACATGGATGGAACTGGAGAATATTATGCTTAGTGAAATAAGCCAGTCAGTGAAGGACAGGTATCATATGTTCTCACCCATTACGGGACAATAATGAG
>PVIW01016890.1:0-15427 GCA_004026585.1 Noctilio leporinus | reverse complement strand
CCCCCGCAGTTCCGGGAGGAGGCCGCCCCTGTCTGTCAACACTGTCCGGGGTCCGCCTACACTGTCCAGCCCTTCCAGGGTGGGCACCAGTCATCCAAGCCAACCGGCTCTCCGCGGAGCCCTCTAGGCGGCCTCTGTGATGAGCCCCTCCCAGGCGTGGATGGTGTGGCCTTTGTCTCCCGCAATGGCGGGTCAGTTGCCCCCGCTACTAGTTCCGCTGTTTGGAGTTTCCGTGGAGCCTGGGGGCCTGTGTGGTTGCGCAGAGTTGGGCCTCCCCCCTCACAGGGGATTCTAGTTGCTGTTTCCCCGGTGGCCCAGCAGCACTGTTTTTGGCCCTCTCACTGCCCCAGCCGGTGCACTTCCCCGCTCCCCCTCTCCGGCTTCCCGCAGGACTCTTCTCCTCCTCCTCTAGCCCCGCGCGGAGCCTCCTCTCCCTGTTGCCGGAGTGAGTCTCTCACACAGTCCCTCCCCTGCAAGAGTTCAATTCCACGTTCTCTACAGTGTTTGCCCTCACCGCCCGCACTTCACTGTTGAGACTTCCAGTCACCAGGGAGCCAGGAGCTGGCCTCGGTCAAACGCACCCCTCTGGGCAGAGCCGCCACTGCCTAGAGCCAACCTCGACCCGCTGGCCGGTCGGAATGCCTCACCTACTGTCCTGCTGGCCTCCTCTGCCTCTGGGCTGTGCTCCCCTGTGTTCAGATGCTGCCCGTTCCAATTCCTAGGGTCCTGAAGATGTCTCATACTCCCTATGTTGTCCTCTAGCTGCTTTGGTACTCGAGAATACCATCAGCACTGCTCTCTACTCTGTCGCCATCTTCCCAATCTCTAGCTTTTTCTTAAAAACAGTATTTACATATATATTTTAAAGGTTTTATTTATTTTTAGAGGGAGGGGTGGGGAAGGAGAAAGAGAGGGAGAAAAACATCAATGTATGGTTGTCTCTCAAGTGCCCCCAACTGGGGGCCTGGCTCTAAACCCAGACATGTGCCCTGACTAGAAATCGAACCAGTGACACTTTGGCCAGCATTCAATCCACTGAGCCACACAAACCAGGGAAGAAATAATAGGTTAAATATTCTCAAACCTGGGAGGGATTTGGAGAACCAAGCCTATAAAGTGAGATCACCCTATTAACTCAATGCAAAAAGATCTTCTCTAAGACACATTATAATGAAAAGTTTAAAATCAAGGATAAACAGAGACTCTTAAAAGCAGTCAGAGGTAAAAAAAAGATTGAAAGGACACCACCTCCTGCAAAGCTTCTTTTGAGAAATCAGCTGACAGTCTAATGGGAACTACTTGTAGGTTATGCTATGGTTTTCTCTTGATGCTTTTAAGATTCTCTCTTTATCTTTAATTTTGGTATTTTAATTATGATGTGTCTTAGTGTGGCCCTCTTTGGATCCAACTGGTTTGAGATTACCTGTGCTTTCTGGACTTGTATCTATTTCCTTCGCCAAATTTGGGAAGTTTTCCTTCATTAGTTTTTTTCACACAGGTTTTCAATTTCTTGCTCTTCCTCGCTTCCTTTTGGCACCCCTATGCTTCAGATATTGGCACGTTTAAAACTGTCCCAGAGGTTGCTGTACCTCTCCTTTTTTTTTTTTCAATTCTTGTTTCCTCATTCTGTACATTCTTCATTGTCCATTTCTTGCTTATGTTCCCATATATCGATTTGAACTCCAATTTCCTTCCCCTCACTATTGGTTTTGTGTGGATTTTTCTTCATTTCACTTAGTGTAGCCTTCACTTCTTCCCTTATGTGTTTGACATACTCAATCATGTCTGTGAGCATTGTTATCACCAGTGTTTTGAACTCTGCATCTGTTAGGTTGGCTATCTCTTCCTAACTTAGTTCTCCCTCTGAAGCCTTGAGCTGCTCCCTCTTTTGGGTCATACTTCTCTGTCTCCTCAACTTGGCAGCTTTCTGTGTCTGCCTCTGTGTCTTGGGTAGAGCTGTTGCATCTGTTCATTGTAAGGGGAGAAGCCTTATGTATTTGACAAAGCTGAGTGACTGGTTTCACAGCTTGTGTGGCAATGTATGAAGGGGAGGGGTCAGAGAGGGAGCAATACTGTTTACTCTGCACTTGCCCCTTTTTCCAGTCACTTTAACCACTTCCCACATGTGACTGGTGACCCTTTAGCTGTCGCTCTGGTGATGGTTCCCAGAGTGGGTGTGTTTGTATACATTCTAGGACCACCTGAGTCCTCTAAATGAACTCTTGTGAGACAAGGGCAGTTTCTTCTGCTGTTCCAAACCCCACTAGCTTTCATAGTCAGAAGTAACGAGGCTTTATTTTCCTGGTGCTGGACCATGAACTTTGAGGTCTGGCCTGGGACTGCTATCGCTCTCCAGTTGTCCCTCCTGGCTTTCATAACGTGTGACCGCTTATTCCAAAGACTGGTGCAGTCACTGCCTTGCCATCACCACTTGGCGTTCTCGCCACTTGGCTCCCCGTCTTCACCCTTCCTACCCATCTGGATGAGTATTAGTTCTTTAAATCTTTGTTTGTTGGACTTCCATACAGTTAGATTTTTTGGCAGTTCTGCTTGTTTTTTTGTTTTGAGGTAGATGTAATCCTTATTGTTGTATGAAGAGGTGAAATGTGTCTACCTATCCCTCCATCTTGGCTGGAAGCCCTCTCCCTGTTTTATTTATTTACTTATTTATTTTAGAGAAAGAAGAAGGGAGAGAGAAAGAGAGGGAGAGAAACATAGATGTGAGAAAGAAACATTGTTCTTTCATTGTTGCCTCTCATAGTGCTGCCCAGGGACCAAACCCACAACCTAGTCATGTGCCCTGAGTGGAATCTAACCAATAGCCTTTTGTTTTCTGGGATGATATCCAATCAAGCCACACTAGTCAGGGCAGTAGTGATTTTAATACCCCACTTTTAGCAATGAATAGATCATCTAGAAAGGAAAAAAACCAAAAACTAATAAGAAAAACATTGTGCTGAAATAATATCAGGGGACTCCAAAATACCAGAATTACCTTATGGAGGGTGAGCCCCTCCTAGTACAGGCTTTCCCTTTTGGGTGAGTGTTCTAGGAACCTATTTGTATCAGTGTGCCAGCTGATGTTGTTGTGAGAGGCTGCATTCCATTTCAGTGAATTTTTCTGAAGACTCTTTCAATATGTTTGCCCATTTTACACTGGGTGATTAACCAGCGCACCTGCCCACACCATGCTGAGTTCAGCAGTTTTTGACCAAAAACAATGTGACCCTTGTGCCCCACAACATTCACCCAGTCTCATCCTGAGTGATTGTTTTGTTTGTTTGTTTTCCTGGATGAAAAAAAATTCTCAGAGGGAAACTTTTTGCTGATGTGGCTGAGATGAAATTAAAAAATGGCAGAAGCACCAAAATGCTTCAAAATTGACCATTTCAAAAACTGTTTTAAGCCCTGGCTGGTGGCTCAGTGGACAGGTGCCAGCCTGCGAACCCAAAGGTTGTTGGTTCAAATCCCAGCCAGGGCACATAACCAGGTTGCAAGCCAGGTCTCCAGCCAGCTCCATAGCTGAAGGCAGGTGAAAGGCAACCATACATGGATGTTTCTCTTTCTTTCTTCCTCTCTCCCTGCCCTTCTTACTAAAAAAAAATGAATACAATCTTTAAAAGAAAAAGAAAATTGATCTCACCCTACCTTTCAACTCAAAGAACTATAAAAAGAATAAGAAACTAAGCCCAAAGTTATTAGAAGGAGGGAAGTAAAGATCAGAAGGAAAATAAAATAGAGATAAGAAAAATATTAGAGGTCAACAAAACTATGAGTTAGTTTCTTGAAAAGATAAAGAAAATTGACAAACCCTTAACTTGACTAAGAAAAAAAATAGAGAAAATCAGAAATTAAAGAGGAAATATTACATATAATCTTACAAAAATACATAGGATTGTAAGAGACAATTCTGAACACTCATATATCAACATATTTGGTAACATAAAAGAAAGGAACAAATTCTTAGAGACATACAACCTATAAAGACAATTAGGAGAAAGAGAACATCTAAACAGATCAATAATGAGTAAGGAGATTGAGTTGGTAATCAAAACCCAACACAGAAAAATCTAAGCTCTGATGGCTTCACTGGTGAATTCTACCAAATGTTTAAAGAAGAATTAATGCCTGTCCTCAAACTCTTCCAAAAAATTACTGAAGGGAACACTTCCAAACTGATTTTATGAGGCTAGCATTACTTTGATACCATAGCCAGATAAGGACACTACAAAACAAGAAAATTGTAGACTGATATCCCTGATAAATATAGAGCAAAAATTCAATAAAATATTAAGAAGTATAATTCTATAACACATTAAAAGGATTATGTACATGACCAAGTGGGATTTTCCCCCTGGAATTGAAGGATGGTTTAAGAAATGCAAATCAATCAATGTGATATAACACATTAATGGAATCAAAAATAAAAAGCAATATAATAATCTCAATAAATGCAGCAAAAGGATTTGACAAAATACAACATCCTTTCAAGATAAAAACTCTCAACAAATTGTGTACAGAAGGAACGTACTTCAACATAATAAAGGCCCACATTGACTATGGAGTTCAATGGTGAAACGTGGAAAGCCTTTCCTGTACTCTCAGGACCAAAAGTTTCCAGTTTCACCATTATTTTTTTTTTTAAGATTTTTATTTATTACTTTTAGAGAGGGAGGCAGAGAGAGAGAGAAAGAGAGAGAGAGAGAGAGAGAGAGAGAGAGACATCAATGTATGGTTGCCTTTCTCACCATTCTTGTTCAACATAGTCCTGGGAGTCCTAGACAGAGCAATTAGACAAAACAAAGTAATACAAGGCATCCATTGGGGAATTAAGAAATAAAATAGCCATTATTTATAGATGATATTATCTCTTATAAAGAAAATCCTAAACAATAAAAAATAACTGTGGAAACTATACAATGACTTCAGTAAAACATCTTGATATAAATATCAACATACAGAAATAATGTTCTATACACTAACAAATAAATATCTGAAAAAGAAATAAAAGAAAATTCCACTTGCAATAACATAAAAACAATAATACTTATGAATAAATTTAACCAAGAAAGTAAAAGTTTTATACAATGAAAACCATAAGACTTTAATGAAAGAAATTAAAGAAGATACAAACAAATGGAAAGATATCCTGTGTTCATGGATTGGAATAAGTAATATTGTTAAAATGTCTTTGTTACCCAAAGCCATTCATAGATTTAATTCTATTCCTTATAAAAATTCCAATGGTGTATTTCAATGAAATAGAAAAAACTATAATAATTTGTATGGAACCCCAAAAGACCCTGAATAGCCAAAGCAATTCTGAGAAAGAACAAAGCCAGAGGCATAACACTTCCTTATTTCACACTATACTAAAAGCTATAGTAATTAAGCCCTGGCTGGTGGCTCAGTGGATAGAGTGCTGGCCTGTGAACCAAAGGTTATCAGTTCCATTCCCAGTCAGGGCACATAAGCAGGTTGCAAGCCAGGTCTCCAGCCAGGTCCATAGCTGGAGGCAGATGAAAGGCAACTAGGCAACTATATATTGATGTTTCTATGCCTTCTTCCTCCCTCCTTGTCATGCTGTCTAAAAATAATGAATAAAATCTTAAACACACACACACACACAAAATGCTATAGTAATTAAATTAGTATGGTACTGGCATAAAAATAGACACATAGATCTAGACTCATAAATCAATGAAACTAGAAAGAGAGTCCAGAGACAAACCCACACATACAAATACAGCCAACTAATATTTGACAAGAGACCAAAAGTGTAAAGAGAGGATTGAGTTCCTCTCTTAAATTTAGTGGGAACTCTGAGGAGTACCATAATATAGAAACCAGCATCAATCAAGACCACAAAATGTTGCTTATAGTGTGGAGAACAATGGTCCATGATGGTTGTATACAGGCGATTGTCTTTAGGTGGTGTGTGGGATCCCAGGAGTGTGATGTACCTCTAATAAGGCTGAGGAATTTCCAATGCCTCAGGTCAGGGAATGGAGCAGTGCATCCCAACCTTGGGGATTTACATTCAGGGAATGGAGAAGATTGGGTGCTCCATATAGCCTCTATAGAAGAGCATGGAGCTCCTGGGAGTTACTACCCAAATCAGATCATGTGGGAAATCCGGGTCATGGAATCACCAATATCAGATCCAGGGTGACCCTGGAAATTCTAAAATGGGGGCTTATCTTGTAGGATTTATTGCCTTGGGGAGCAAAGACCTGAGTCTTGGCTGATCCTCATAGCAATTAGTAATTCTAAGCAATGTAGGGCTTCTTTAACAATGGCCATTTGACTAATCAAAGGGAATAAGAAAGTCCTATAGTTTGTAAATACTCCCTTGAGAAATAACTGCCTAGTCTGTCAAAAGGAGCCTGGTCAGGACTGGCTGGGCCTCCCATTTACTGTCTCTGAATGAACTTTCACTTAGGCCAAGATGTGCCATTTGGCTGTTATATATTGTTATCTCCAAATTAATCATTTATTATGGGATCCACTAGACTTGTGGAAATGAGTGTGTAATTGTTCCATTCTAAAATTTCTGTTTGGTTCTTTATGTCTTTTTTCTTTTGCTGAGGCTTTCTGTGTATTTGTTGAGATTCTATTTTTTTTTTTTTTTCATTTCAAGTTTGTAATTTAGAAAGCTCTGTCTGATAAATCTAATACTACCTTCATCTGAATATTAGCATGTATTGGTTGTCTTTTTTCATTCAGTTGGTGATCTTACTCATTCTTGGTATGTGATTTTCAGGTAAAACCTGGACTTTTGAAGCATTATGTTATGAGACCTTTTGTTTTAACTGGCTTCCTCTGACACAGCTGTAACAGGGGAAGAGGGAAGTACCATGTGGTTACTGCTGGGTAGGGATGAAAGTCCAGGCTCCCTACTCAGTGTCCAGAGACTCCCATGGGGAGGGGATACGAAGTACTGCTGTGCAGAGGGGGAAGATTGTGGGGGACCCCCAACCCGCAGAGATCCCCTGGTGCCACAGATGAAATTAACCTTCCCAGGCAACTCATGCTAGGGGAGAGAAGGTTGACCAATGTCTGATTGACAAAGGCTTTGATGGCCCACCTTCAAAGGTTTTTATTGATTACACAAGGTTGGTGATGCACTTACACACCACAGGTCATTACCACAGCAGAGTATTTAAAAGAAAGGGAATTGTTAAGTTTAGATAACAATAGAAGGAATGAGATCATCTACTTCAAGCTATGATCTGTTACACAAGGTGACTCCAAGAACTCCAGGTGGCCCATAGAATTTTAGGGAGGATGAGATTACACGTGGTTAAGGTTTAACATCTACTGTGGATGCAATACACAAGTCAAAGAAGTTTAGGTCACAGGGCAGACTTCAAAGGATGTATGGAATATTCCCAAGGCCAGATTTATACTTGGGGCCCCCCTTGGAGAATAGGGGCTGTATACACCCAACTTTGTCAGGTCTTACAGGCTCAGCCATGCCCTGACTCTTCCCAGGGGGACCCCAACAGGAGATAAGTTCCCAACCAGGCACACACTGACATCTACCTGGCTGGGAAATGTAAGAGTGCCCTGTTTTTGCTCCCCTAACACTTAGGGGTGGTCTCATTATAGATGGGTGGTGGTTGAAGTCCTGATTCTCCACTAGACTTCCTCTGAATCACTTTTTTTGGAAAGAAGGTGCTTATTACTGCCAGGTGGTGGGGAAGTTCCTGATTACACCTTGGTGAGGGCAAGAAACTCATTAGCCCCATTGGGATGAAAATGTGGGTCCATCTCTGACACCACAACACTGGGAGGCTTTGAGGCACTTTGTTACAGTCTGGCAAAGGTGGAAATCTATGCCTCCCCTTTAGCCTCTCTTGGCTGGTGGGGGTGAGGTCAATGTTTCTTTCTATGGTGTTTGGCTGGAGTCAAGCAGTAATTCTGTGAAGGTTGTATGTCTTGCTGGTCTACCCTTTCCTGTTCCTTTTGTTGGACAGAGCAGGCTTATGCTGAGGATTGCCTTTTCAGGAAGGTTGGGGCGGGGGTTGGGGGAGTGAGTTTGTCCAGGCCTAAAAGTATTTCCAGGTTGCTGGCTTCTTCAGCTTCAAGTCTGGCACATATGGAGCAAAAAACAAAAAACAAAAACCCAAGGAAACTCTTGCCATATTATTCTTCAAGCCATGCTTTCCCCTCTATCTTTTAATTTTCTTATATATTTTTAAAAATATAAGGTCCAAAGTTTATGTATAATTAAGGGAAGAATAGCTAAGCTAAGTCCTCTAAAATACTACTTTTGAAAGATTTTTTTTCACATCAATATTATTTCCCAAAAAGAAACTTGTAGAGCATTTTCTTACTTCATATTATATTGCTAGGGCCCATGCACACTGTGTATTGCTGTATTCAAGGTTTGGATGCTTTCCAGCGATGGACTAATGGTCACTGCCCTACACTGTTATTGTAAATCTGTGAGATCCAGTTAACCAGTCTCCTTATCCAGCTCTCACACTCAAGTGTCTGCTAGAGGTGATCTATGACCGCATAGCACAGTCCCCAGCAGTAGTGTTTGTGTTGTCACTCATTTTCCTTCTGTTTTCACAGATGGAGATCTGGGGAACCTTGGATGCCCACAGTATTAAAAGAAGATTGCAGTAAACCATGAATGTGGTCATTGAGAGTCTCTGGGGGTAGGACCCAGGCATCAGTAGTTTTTGAAGCTTCCCATGTGTGGTAGTCAGAATAGTGGCCTTGAAAAGAAGCCCACATCTTAATCCTGGAAACTGTGACCTGTTTTCTGCATGTATGCTGCACAGCAGAAGGGAGTCAGGCAGCAGGTAGAATTAAGGTTGCTAATCAAATGACCTCAAAATACGTAGACTAGCCTACTTCATCTTTGTGGGCCCAATGGATTCACATGGTCTTTAAATATGGGAGAGGAAGGCAGAAGAGTCACATCAAAGTGACACAATGTGCCTCCACAGTAACCTTGCTGCCCAGTGAGCCCCATTTCAGACTTCTGACCTCCAGAAATGTAAGACAATAACACCAAGTTTGTGGTCAGTTTTTACAGCAGCAACAGGAAACTGATACATGCAGCCAAATTTAAGAACCAGCATGGCAGAGTTTCTGTTGGCTCTCGGCCATCATTTACCAAAATCTTGTCTCATATCTTTTTAAGAGCATCACTTTGCCTGAGATGATGAGGCTTGTCCCCGCTATTTCCAACTCCTTTTATTTTATTATTACTTTTACAGGCATATCTTGTTTTATTGTGCATCACTTTATTGCACTTCACAGATGTCTTTTTTACAAATTGAAGACAAAGACCTCCCACCAGCAAAAAGACTATGGCTCACTTTATTGTAGTGGTCTGGAACCAAACCAGCAATATCTTCAAGGTATGCCTATTTTCTAAACTGCTTAAACTTAGATATAATTGGCATATAACATTGTGTAAGTTTAAGGCGTACATGTTGATTCGATACATTTATATACTGCAATTTATTACCCTATTGTTAGCTAACACCTCCATCACATCATGTAATTTCTCCTTTTAGTGAGAACAACTAAGATCTAGTCTTTTAGTAATTTTGAGATCTTAGCAATTTTGAAATATTTAATATGGTTTCATAGTCCATACTCACTATGCTGTGCATTAGGTCTCCAAGACATATTTATCTTCCAGTTGCAGGTTTGTACCCTTTAACAGCATCTCTCAAATTCCCCCGGCCTCCAGCCCTTGGTAACCACCATTCTATTCTCTGTTTCTAGAAGTTCAGATTTTTTTGAGTCCGCATATGAGTTATATTATACAGTTTTTGTCTTTGTCTGACTTATCATCTCACTAAGCATAATGCCCTCAAGATCTAGCCATGTTGTTGAAATGGCAGGATTTCCTTTTTTCTCATGACTGAATAATGATCCATTGTGTGTATGTGTGTGTGTGTATGTAATATGTGTTTATTCTTTTTTTTTTTTTAATATGTGTTTATTCTTTATCCAATCATCCATTGACAGACTCTTAAGCTGCTTCTATATCTTGGCTATTGTCAAAATGCTGAAATAACATGGAAATGCAGATATCTTTTTGATATCCCACTTTTTAAAAGTATATTTTATTGATTGTGCTGTTACAGTTGTCCCAAATTCTTTTACCTTTGATCCCCTCCATCCAGGACCCCCATTCCCTCCCACATACCAGCCCCCTGGGTTCATGTCCATGAGTTGTGCATATATGTTCTCTGACTTCACCCTTTCCTTTATTATTCTTAACTTCTCACTGTCTATCTTATCCCCACCAATTATGTTTCCTAATCCCTGCATCATTTCCCCATTTTTCCCCTTCCCCCTCCCAGCTGATAACCCTCCCAATGGTCTCCATACCTATGATTCTGGTCCTGTTCTTGTTGCCTGCTTAGTTTTTGTTTTGTTTTGTTTTGTTCATTTGTTTTTAGGAAGAGTATTTTATTATGATCATCATCATCATCATCATTACTATTATTATTATTTTCAAAGAGAAGGGCATGGAGGGAGGAAGAAAGGGAGAGAAACATCAGTGTATGATTGTCCTTCATCTGCCTCCAGCTAAGGACCTTGCTGGAGACCTGGCTTGCAACCGGGTTATGTGCCCTGACTGGGAATTGAACTAGCAACATTTGGATTCACAAGCCAGCACCAATCCACTGAGCCACACCAGCCAGGGGATGTTTATTTATTTATTTATTTATTTATAGGTTCTGTTGTTGATAGTTGTGAGTTTACTGTCTTTTTAATGTTCATAATTATGATCCTTAACATTTCATATAATAATAGCTTGGTGATGATGAACTGCTTTAGCTTTACCTTGTCTGGGAAGCACTTTATCTGAAATTTCTGGTTGTCTCTAGTTTTGAAGTAGATGTATCCATTCTTGGTTGTGGAGGAAGATGCAGCATGTCTACCTACACCTCCATCTTGTATTCTGTGTGATGTCCCACTTTTATTTCCTTTGGATTTATACCCAGAAGTGTGATTGCTGGATCGTATGGTAGTTTTATTTGTAACTTTTTAGGAAACTCCATACTATTTTCCATAGTGGCTGCACCAATTTACATTTCTACAAACGGGGCAGGAGGATTCTCCTTTCTCCACAACCTTGCCTACACTTGTTATCTCTTCTCTTCTTAATGATAGTCATACTAGTAGGTGTAAAGAGATATCTTACTATGGTTTTGGTTTGCATTCCCTTGATGATGAGTGACATTTAACTCCTTGTGTACCTGTTAGTCATCTGTATGTCATTGGGACATTCCTAGACATTGGGAAAATGTCTATTTAGTTCCTTTGCCCATTAAAAAATTTATTTTCCTTTATTGATTTTAGAGAGAGAGGAAAGGAAGGAGAAAAAGAAGGGGGAAAACATCAATTGGTTGCTTATTGCATGTGCCCTGAATGGGAACCAAACCTGCAACCCAGGCATGTGGCATGATGGGGAATCAAACCTGTGATCTTTTGGTTTGCAGGACAACACCCAACCAACTGAGCCATACTGGCTAGGGCCTTTTACCCCTTTTTTTTAAAAAAATCAACTTGTTTGGGTTTTTGTGGTTGTTGTTATTGAGATACATGAGTTCTTTATATATTTTTGGATGTTAACCTGTTATCAGCTATAAAGTTTGCAAATATTTTCTGCCATTTCATAGTATGCCTTTTCACTTATTGTTTCTTTTGTAGCACAGAAGCTTTCTAGTTTGATATAGTCCTAGTCGATTTTTTTCTTTTGTAACTTGTAGTTTTGGTGTCATAGAAAATAAATCATTGTCAAGACCAACATCAAGGAGCTTCTTGCCTATGTTTATTTTTTCTATGAATTTTATTGTATCAGAACTTATTTTTAGGTCTTTAATCCATTTTGTGTTTATTTTGGTAAATGATGTATGATAGTTGTCCCATAGTTATTTTTATGCATGTGGTTATTCAGTTTTTCCACACTATTTGTTGACTATCCATTCCTCATGAAATATTTTTAAACATTTAAAACTGAAGCCAAAAATGTCTACCTTACTACACCACTGACCCCTTTGCAGATTTGGCCACCTAGATAAGTTATTTCATTATTGAGTATCACTGTTTCCTCATCTATAAAATATAGGTAATGATTATGCTTTCCTATATGTTATAGGAGTGTCACATAGCAGAAGAGAAAATGCTTTGTACCCTGGGAAGTAATCCACAACTGTGAGGTATGACTGGGTGATCCCTTGGGCAGGATAAACTGCCTGAGTCACAGCATCTAAAAGTTTTATTAATTCCTGGATAAGACAGTTTTATTGGTCTCATGCTTCTATGCCTGTGGACAATAAAGAGCTTTACTTAGCATTACCTCATCAGTGTGTTGCTGCCTGGCTGATGGATTCTATGGAGTTTTATGATCGTACATAAAAGGTTTGATGTTGGCTCTGAGGCAGCCAGAAGTGTAGTCCCTTTGCCCAAAAGAAATCAGAAAAATGTCAGCAAATACCTATTACTATCCAAAAGTGAGTATCTTGAGGAAAGAGGCTGTGTCTTATTCAACTTTTTAGTCTTAGCATAGCTCATTGATTGGTACATTGTGCATACAAAGTATAACTTATTTAATGGATGAATAGAAATACTATTTTGGAAGGAATAAAGTTGTTACTAGCTTCCTGAAATTCCCTTTCTCCATAGTCAGTCTAGGCATTTATTATTTGCTTTGTTTTTGTATTGTATTTTTTGTTACATAGGGTCATTATTTTATTTCACACTTATCAGAGAAAAAGGATATAATTGCAAAATACACAAAAGCACCTATATTAAGTTCCTAATTCAAATGCCCAGGCGTTCTTTTTAAAATTTTACCTTAACCCCAAAACATTTTTCATTGCTTTTAGAGAGAGGGTAAGGGAGAGAGGAAGGGAGAGACAGAAACATTGATATTAGAGAGAAACATTGATTGGTTGCTTCCCTTATGCACCCAGACTGGGATTTGTACTGCCTGGAATGGAGATGAAATCCACAACCTAGGTATGTGCCCTGAACATGAATCAATCTTTCAGTTACAGGATGATGTTCCAATCCAACTAAGCTACACCAGCCTGGGCCCAATCATTCTTTTTCTTCAAGAAAACTATAAGAAACTTGAAACAAATTAAAGAACCACCTTTATTCATAGACAATCTCTCCAAAGCTTTCAGGCAAAAGCAGTTTCAGGTTCATATAATTGAAGTTTTTTAAAAATTTAGCCCTGGCTGGTGGCTCAGTGGAAAGGTGCCGGCCTGTGAACCCAAAGGTCGCTGGTTCGATTCCCAGCCAGGGCACATAATCAGGTTGCAAGCCAGGTCTCCAGCCAGTTGCATAGCTGGAGGCAGGTGAAAAGCAACCATACATTGATGTTTCTCTCCCTCTCTGCCTCCCTCCCTTCCCCTCTTTCTAGAGATAATAAATAAAATCTCTTAAAATAAATAAATAAATAAATAAAAATTGAAAAGTATTTTTCTTGGAGATTAAAAAAAAAAGTTTTATTTATTTATTTTAGAAAGAGGGGAAGAGAGGGAGAAAGAAGGAGAGAAACATTGATGTGAGAGAGAAACATCGATTGGTTGCCTCTTGTATGTGCTCCAACCAGGGACTGAACCTGAAACCCATACATGTGCTCTGACTGGGAATTGAACCTGTGGACTTTTTACTTGTGGAAGGACTCCCAATCAACTGAGTCACACTGGTCAGGGCTCTCTTGGAGATTTTATTATGTATGATAAAAGCCAATAAAAGATGTGTGTTTACATGCCTAAATTTATATAAGGATTCACATTTATAAAGATTTATTTATTTTTAAGATTTTATTTATTATTTCTCAGAGAGAGGGGAAGCGAGAGAGGAAGAAAGGGAGAGAAACATCAATGTATAGTTGCCTTTCACCTGCCTCCAGCTACGAAATTGGCCGGAGACCTGGCTTGCAACCTGGTTATGTTCCCTGGCTGGGAATTAAACCAGCCACCTTTGGGTTCGCAGGCTGGTGCCTTATCCACTGTGACAGCAGCCAGGGCAGGACTCAGATTTATAAATTGGTATTATATCATAGCTCTTAACACAGAGGGCTTTTTCACAATTTAGAAATGTGTCTAGCCAAAGATAAAAAGTAGGAATGCAAAATAGAGGATGCTTTCCCAGGAAAACAAACAAACAAACAGTGGTAGAACCTTTCATGAACTGGGCTTTGACTATTAAGACAAGTCAACTTCCTTTGAACTCAGAGCTTCTCGTGAGTAACAGTGATCAATCTTCTTCTCTTCTTCCACTAATCACAAGAAAAACAGCACAATTGTGAATTAATTGTCTTTGTAGCAACTAGCAGTATATTTAGACACGGCACCTTCTTAATAAGTTTTCTTCATTGACCTTAATAAAAACTGGAAAATGTGGGTCTTCCGCAATGAGAGTACTTCCCCACGTGTAGACTTTTGTTTCTGAGGCTAGCAGCATACAATGTGAAAATAGAAAACATTAATAAATTCTGCATTCAGTGTAACAAAAAAAATTGCATAAATTTTATTGTCCCTGGCATTTCAACTAATCTGTGGTGAAGAGTGGTGATAAGGTTTACATAACTGTAGGGACTCTTCAAATGACTATAAAAGTTCAATAGGGCACATCAGATCAGGTAAGTTTCTTCCTTTGCTCTCAGAAAAACTCTAACAAGATATGTCCAGGATACAGAAACAGGAAAGCCCTCGTGACCCTGCTCACCAAATGAGTACATGTTACACCCAGTATCCACTGGGTATGTGCTATGGCAGTACATCCCAAACCTGTGTCTAAGACCAGCCTCAGGGGAAGGCAAGTCGGGCTGCCAAGATTTTTCCCAGAGCATACGTTAAGAGAGCATACCACAGCATCTGCCCCATTCAGTCACCTCTTGTAAAATGCCACCAGGAACACTCCTGGACTCCAACATGTACAATAGTACAAAATTCTAAAGATTGGCACAGCTGAAGCTCCCACTGAGCAAAGTCAACAGCATTTCTCAAGGGAGCATTCAATGCTAGTAGTACAGCCTACAACTGAGATAACTAAAAGTATACCTTCCCATATTTCAAAACTCTCCCAATTGAAAACAGTAGAGTCTATTTCAGTGAGTTAAGTGGGAAGAAGATTTTGTTTTATGGTTTTCATGTTTCACCAAAAGAAAGAATAAGTATAGATATGAGCCACAAAACAACATTTTGGTCAATGATGGACTGCATATATGTTGGAGGTCTCATTAGGTTATAATGGTGCTGAAAAACTCTTATTGACTAGAGATGTCGTAGCACAGTACATTACTCATGTGTTTGCGGTGATGCTGGTGTAAACAAACCTACTATGCTGCTGGTTATATGAGGGTAGAGCACATATAATTATGTATAGTATATGATATTTGGTAATAAACAACTGTTACCAATTTATG
>PVIW01016889.1:0-15443 GCA_004026585.1 Noctilio leporinus | reverse complement strand
AGTTCAGTTCAGCTCAGTCCAGCTCAGCCCAGCTCAGCCCAGTTTAGCCCAACTCAGCTCAGCATAGTTCAGCCCAGCTCAGCTCAGCTCAGCCCAGTTCAGCTCAGCTCAGATAAGTTCAGATCAATCCAGTTCAGCTCAGCTCAGCCCAGCTCAGCCCAGTTCAGCCCAGCTCAGCCCAGTTTAGTCCAATTCAGCCCAATTCAGCTCAGCTCAGCTCAGCTCAGATCAATTCAGTTCAGCTCAGCTCAGCCCAATTCAGTCTAGTTCAGCCCAGATCAGCCCAATTCAGCTCTGCTAAGCTCAGATCAATCCAGTTCAGCTCTGCTCAGATCAGATCAGCCTAATTCAGACCAGTTCAGCCCAGCTCAGCCCAGATCAGCCCAGCTCAGCTCAGCTCAGATCAATCCAGTTCAGATCAGCTCAGCCCAGTTCAGCCCAGCTCAGCTCAGCTCAGCTCAATCCAGTTCAGCTCAGCTCAGCTCAGCTCAGCTCAGCTCATATCAGCCCAGTTCAATCCAGTTCAGCTCAGCTCAACTCAGTTCAGCCCAGCTCAGCCCAGCTCAGCCCAGTTCAGCCCAGTTCACTTTAGCTCAGATTAACTCAGATCAGCTCAGATCAATCCAGTTCAGCTCAGCTCAGCCCAGTTCAGTCAGCTCATCCCAGCTCAGTCCAGTTCATTCCATCTCAGCCCAGTTCAGCCCAGCTCAGCCCAGCTCAGCCCAGTTCAGCCCAGTTTAGTCAAGCTCAGTTTAGCTTAGATCAGCTCAGATCAATCCAGTTCAGCTCAGCTCAGCTCAGCTCAGTCCAGCCCAGCCCAGGTAAGTCAATTTCAACCTAGCTCAACCCAGATTAATTTAGATAATCTCAGGTCAATCCAGTTCAGCTCAACTCAGACCAGTTCAGCCCAGTTCACCTTGGCTCAGATTAACTCAGATCAGCTCAGATCAATCCAGTTCAGCTCAGCTCAGCTCAGCCCAGCTCAGTCCAGTTCATTCCAACTCAGCCCAGTTCAGCCCAGCTCAACTCAGATTAGCTCAGATCAACCCAATTAAGCTCAGTTCACCCCAGTTTAGCTCAGATCAACCCAGTTCAGCCCAGTTCATTCCAGCTCCGCCATCTTAATTCAGCTCAGCTCCATTCACTCCAATTCAACTCATTCTAGCTCAGTTTAGCTCAGCTCAGCCTATTCCTGCCCCACATCAGTCCAGTTCATTCCAGCTATGTCCAGCTCAGCTCACCCTTGCCAAGGTGTGCCATGCTCATCAGAGTTCAGTCTCACCCAGCTATGCCCATGTAGGACAGCACAGCCTATTTCATCCAACTAGCCTACTCTAGTTTGACTCTATGATTCTGAGCCCAGCTTCTTCTGACTCCATCCTTCTCAGTTCAGCAGACTCCAGCCAAATTCAAGTTAGTATCATTCAGCTCAAAGTGTGAGTAGCTCAGCCCACCTAGAGCAATCCAGTCCAGGCTACCTCAGCTCTGCTTAGTTGGGCCAGCCTGTCTATGACCTGTCTATCCAAACCAATCTGGTCTGGGACAGCCCAGCTCAGTGCAGCCTGGTCCACTTTATCCATCACAGGCCAGCATGGCTGAGGACAGCCCAAACTGACCAGCCAATGGAGCTGAGGATACCTCATACCTCTTTAAATGACTCTGTCTATTGAAGCCATAGTTGACACAAGCCAGCTCAGCCCAGACACCTCTTCGTCAGGCCAGCTCAGGCCTACCCAGCTCAGGCCAGGGGCTGTGACCCCAGGCCAGCCTGCTGTGTTGTCCAACCCAGGAACACCTAGGCCCCTGTTATTCCTCCAGCTGATGGTCGCCCTCCTGACTGATCTCTGCCCAATCCACTGTCCACACCCTCTGCACGATTCCTGACCCTCAGCCTTGGGCCCTGCCCAGCCCAGTTCTCTCCAGGGTTCTTGGCTTCTTGTCTTCTCTAGGTTGGCCTTTGTCTCTTGATTCCTCCTGTCTCCATTCAGGTGAGGGACAGCTGAGAGGTAAGCAGTGAGCTGGAGGCTCAGTTCATGCTGGATGAGCAGTCAGATGTCCTCTTCTGGGCAGTGGACTGAGCAGCCTGCTCCTCACTGCTGCCTGGATCAGCCCCAGAGCTGGGGTGCCAGGAGCACCAGGATCTTCTGTCAGGTGCATGGTTGGTGTAGCAACTGATGTGGCCCATCCCCACCATCTGTGGCTCCCTGGATAGGCTCCCAGGAGAGGTCAAGCGTAAGAAACCATTGTTGTTATTTTTATGTCCAGGCAATGGGGCCTGGGGGAGGGGAGCTCTGCCTCAGTGCTCGCAACTAAAAATGGAGTGGGAACCCCCAGGGGCCTCCACAGCTCTGGAAGTTCCCTTCTCTTTGTGCTCTTGGGAAGTTGATGGAGAGACTGTGTCATTGAGGATCCTATTCCACCAGTGAGGGGCTCTACCTTAATTCCTTGACCTTGCCTCCCCTGCCCAGCTCATGCTCTTTTTCCCCTGATGCTACCAGCACCCACTGAGGGTCACTGAGTTGCCCTGAGGAGGGCATAGGTAGCAGGCCCCCACCATTACTCCCTGGCAGGAAAGGGTTGTAAATACTGTGACTGGCACAGGGAGAACACATACCCAGGCATGGATGTGGGTTCTCCCACTGACACATGGCCAAGTTGCATGTCCCTCTGCACCTGGAGGACCCAGCTTGGTGTGTGTGTGTGTGCAAGTCTACGAGTCACTTGGAGACAGGAAGGTCCTGATTTCCATGGGGTTTTAGATACCTGCTCTTTCAATGTCTTGCAGCTGAGTCCCCACTGGGACTGTGACTGGAAGCCTGGCCAGTGATGACTAAAGGGACCTGGAGGAGATTGTTGTGACTGTGAAGTTGGCTGGTGGCTCTGCGAGACCCCTGAAGCACCTAAAGCCTGGGGACACCATGCCATGTCCCTGCTGCAGGTAGCCTCTGAGACCATGGAATGGGTTAGTGGTACCCATGACCTCTGATCTGTGGCAGCAGTCAACTCACCATCAATCCTCCACTGAAGTGTGCCTTGCCTTTATGTTGTGGATATGTCTACCAGGCCTGTGTGTCCTCAGAACCCCCTAAAAGCTCCCCACCATGAGGGGTGTCAAGGGAACCTGCCAGTCCAGCTCTTTCGTATTTGCTTTAGGGAGATGTGCAGAACTTTAGAGAGGGAGACATCAGGATCACATCCCCTGGATCTGGACACATTGGGCCAGTGGTCCCCATGCAGAGAGACTGTGTAGAGTTGACTCTATCAGGTCTAGTGGCCTTGGAAGACCTGGGACTGCTGTGTGGTGGGCTGAGCTGGGCAAGGTGACCAGGTACACAGAGTGCAACCCAGCTGAAGCCCTCTGATACCAAGAACATCATGCTGGCATGCTGCACCCTGTCCTTGGTCCTGGGGACAGGTGCCATGTGGGTGGCAGAGTGAGGAATAGAGAGTTCCTTGTAAGAACCTCTGAATCTGAGAGAAACCACAAGGCTAGAACAGGTAGAGACCCAGCAGGAAAGCAGGATGGGCCCAGGCAAGGTTGGCTAGGCCCTGCACCCTGCACACGTGGGAATGTGCAGGGTGAGGGGTCCTTCAGTTGCGCTGACCCCAGGCTCCCCCCACCCCCCCTTCGTATTCTCTCCTGGGCCTCAAGAGCTGATATAGGCTCCTGGCTCTATCCTTACATCCCAGAACATGCTGGGTTGCTCTTGATGAGGCAGGGAGGCATGTGGGAGGTGGGCACTCTCTTCAGGTTTGGTCACCCCTAGGGTCCCTTGGTCCTGAAGCAGAACAACTCTCACAGCCAACTCAGCTTTGGGCAGAGTTCTGTGCCACCTCATTCTTCCCTGGGGCTGTATCCCTGCTCCAGCCTTGAGGAATCATCCTTGACCTGCTCCTTCTATCCAGGGCTGGGCCTGGAGGCACCCTACCCAGCGGCCTCATACCCCAGCCTCCTTGGTCACCCTTCTGTGACCCCACCCTCTTCCCCCTTGTACTTCAGGACTCAGGACAGAGTCTGCATTTAAACAAGCTGTGTCTCAGTATGTGAGTGTGTGCGTCTGCATAACATACACAAGTGCATGTGTCTCATGGGCATATATGTGTGCATGTGTGTGAGCGCATGCACTAGTGTGCCATAAATGTGTGTGTATGCCTCTCCATGTACATGTGTGTGCACCTGTGTGTCTGTGTGACATGCACACATGCATGTGTCTTTCTGTATCCATGCATGCTGGTGCATGTGTGTGGTGTGTGTGCCTGCATAGCACACACATCTCTTTGTGTGTATATGTGTATGCGCGTGTGTGTGTGGCTGCATGTATCTGCATGACATGCACATGTGCATGTGCCTCTGTGTGTGTGTGTGTTTGTGTATGTGTGTCTGTCTGTCTGGTGGGACTATGTGATATGCCCTTATACCTCAGCCCTGAAAAGTCCTACTAACTGAAAAGTACATCTCAAGGTAGGGACAGCACATGCTAGGACATTGCTGCTGCTCATCTGTGTGCAGCTGTCCCAGGCAGGCAGTTTTGCTCGGTGTCCACAGGAGTCCTCAGTGCTGGCCCCATTGTGCTGGAGGATATGGTGAAGCCTGGAGCTGGGAGTCTGGACAGGGCCAGCTGAGGGTTCCTGCTCTTTAATGACTAAAGTTAGGTGGGCCCAGAGCAGGACCCCATTTGGTTAGAGAGTTCCCAAGGAGCTAGGGTTTGGGGATGGGCAGGAGGTTAGATGGGGCCTGGCCAGACAACATGGGATGAGTGGGCTTTGAGCCTGAAGTTTGAAACCCTGTTTTGAGGGCAGGCCACAATGTTAGGGCCTGTGGGTAGAGCAGGGACCAACGGGCTTCTCAGAGGAACCTACGCTGCAAATGTTTCTCAGACCTTACATACAGGACACCGGTAGTTTTCAGAACCCTCCAGACTTGGCTGGGACTACGTGTCCTGACACCCATGATGTGGGGCAGGCCCAAAGTTCTACAGGGCAATGAGATCAGCTGACCCGTTGGTAGTGGCTCCAAAGGCAGGCCTGTAAATGTGCTGCTCTCTCCACATAGCATCTGTTCCTAAGGGCTGTCCTGGACCAATCTCTGTCCTGGAGCTGACTGAACCACTCAGGCTCACTGTCATCTGTGCCACCACAGGACAACCTGCACATGGCCCCTGCCTTCCCAGCGAGGGTGCCATGCTCTGATCTTTGGAAAGTGGTGTCTCCTGTTCTAATTCAAATGCTCCTATTACTAATAATCTTGAGTATCTCCTCAGGCGCTCAGGGGCCATCCACACCTCCTCATCTTTGCTCTTACCATTTTCCTAAAAGCATTCTTGGCAACTTCTTGGAACTCTGTAAGTCCCAAATGCCAGCCCCTGGTTAGTTTTAAATTTGCACCCTTACCAGTTAATCCCTTCACATTGCTTATGGTGTCAGAAATTCTTATTTATTGATTGATAGATTGATTGAATCAGGAGAGAGAAAAAGGGAGGGGAGAGAAACATCAATTTATTCTTCCATATATTGATACATTCATTGGTTCATTCTTGTATATGCCCTGACCAGAAATTGAACCTGAAGCTTTGGCATATTGGGGCCAACCAACTTTGCTACAAGGCCAGGGCAATTTAACAGACATCCTTAATTTCCATGTGGTCAAATTCATCAGCTTTTCACCCTCAGGTTTGTGCCTTGTGGTTGGAAAACTGTTACCAGCTGTATGAGTGTCCTGCGGCTCCTATAATGAAATGTCACAAATGTGGGGGCTTAAAACCACAGGAATTCATTCTCTCCTATTCTGGAAGGCAGTAGTCCAACATCAAGACATGACCAGGACCCAGCTCCTTCTGAAGACTCCAGCCAGGACCTCGAAGCTCCCGATCTCAACTGTCTTCACATGGCCTCTGTGCATCATGTCTTCTTTAAAGGCCACTAGTCATTGGACTTGGGATCCATCCATAATCTAGTGTAATCTCAAGATCCTTAACCTAAATTTATGTGCCAAGATCTTGTTTCCAAATGAGTAAATTAGGCTGAGGTAGTCGCCCTCTCTACCAGCTCGGCTGGTCCACTTTTGGTCGACTTTGAGTGGCATCCAGATGTAAATGGTCACCCTGCAGGGCTCCGCCCACCCATCTTCACAGAGTGTGAAGCAGCAACCTGGGTTCAACTCTCCCTGTAAGAAACCATTCTCCCTCTCACTTCCCAAGTTTTCCCACACCTCCCCACTGTCCGACCTGCCTAACCTCCTTGCTCACCGAGCTCCTGCAAACAACTGAGCTGTTGCTGAGCCCCTGGTGCATGGGTCTGGTGGTCTGTGTACCACAATATGCTTTTTCAATGATGTTTTGTGCATTATGTTAACATTTAGGGGGAGAGCCTCTCTAAACTGCCCATCCTTTGCTCTTACTCTTCAAAAGCGTCCAATCTGTAAATGGATCTCAAAAGCAGACAGACAAGACCAATGTGGCTGGAATTTTGATCGGCGGGCATAGCAAGGTGAAGGGGGTGACGGAACTATAAGTCATGCTGACCCGCTCTCTCACACATCCCCCTTGTGTGCTGCTCCCAGGCAGGTCCTGCAGGCCCTGATGTACCTTTGCTATGACATCTGCTGGTACCATGTGGACAGGAGTGGCCAGAAGAGTTGTGGACTCTGATCCTGAGGGCCACATAGGGGTGGGATGGGCAGCGTGGTGTATTCTGTGGTACACTCTGGGGGAAATGGACATGAGCAAAGGCTTGATGACAAGGCACCATGATGGACCCCAGTGGTTGGTACCTGAGTATGGGAATGGGGCACTGTGTGTGTGTATGTGTGTAAAGGCCTTTGTGTTTGTACAAGCAGTTGTGTGTATTTGCAAGTGTATATACAAATATACCTCCTTGCACTCCTGAGGGAGGGCTGGGCTGGGTACAAGAGACAGAGTGGGTGAGGTGACCTTCGGTACCATCACCTGGAGCTCTGGAGTCACAGAAACCAAGAGCCCACCTGGTCAGGTCCCTGTATGCCTGTACCCCTGTTGGCCATGCCAACCGGCTCCTGTCTGTGATCCAGCTGCCACTGGAGCAATGATACCCCTTTGCTGCATGAAACCCTCTCTCTCCCACCCATAGGAAGCTGGAATGGCACTTACCGACAGCCTTGGGGCTCCCGGGTTATGCTGACAGGGGCCCTTCACCAAGCCCACCTATCCTGGACCCCCACCACAGACTTGAGTCTGTTTCGGCCAACACCTGGCACACCTGCCTTCCTGTCTTGGAGCTTTTACTGGAAAGGGCTGATAGCTAAACCCTGCCTTGACCCCTGAGGGCCATGTCTCTTCAGCCTAAGATCCTAGCCAGGTAGGATGGGCCTCATCCCATCTCTGGAAAGGACAATCCTGCCAGCCAAGGGGCCAGCAGCCTATGGCACCTACTTGGACTGCTCTTCCTGACCCTTCCTGGAGCCTGCTGGCTCCTCATTATGGAAATAACCCATCTCCTCTGTGCAAACCCAAGTCAAGTTCAGGTCAGGGGACATCTCCCCTGAAGGCTCTTTGCTGCCTGAACCTGTCCTGACCCCAGGACAAGTGCCCCTCCTGGCCTGGCCTTCACTGCAACAACTCCTGCCTGATCCTTGTCCCTGACCCACACTCACCTGTATGGAGCTGAATTGTGCTTCCAAATTCACATCTTAAGATCCTAACCCCCAGCACATCAGAACATGTTTGTATTTGGACATATGGTCTTTCAAGAGGTAGTAAGTTAAAATGAGGGCAATAGGGTGGGTCCTAATCTAGTCTGACTGGTGTCCTTATAAGAGGAGTCTGGGACACAGATGCACAGAGAGATGACCATGGGAGGACACAGAGGAGGTGGCCATTGACCTGTCTAGGAGACAGGGCTCAAGGTACTAGCCCCACAACACTTGCTCTAGGATCTCTGGCTCCAGGATGGGGACAGACTCTATCTCCTATTTTAGCCCCCCATCTGTGCAGACACACCCCTGTGTGCATCTTGGTTCTGGCCATGGGCAGTCCTTCTTCCAGCCCCAGGTGCCTGTGAAGCCCTCCACACCCTGTTATTTTGGGCTGCCTTCCCCACCTGCTGGGAGGCTAGGTGCTGCTGGTGTGTGGAAGGCAGGAGGGGACAGAGGGCTGGCAGCTTCTGGTGCTGGGACAGTGTGGGGGTGTGGGGGATACGGGATCCCTGACACACAACTCGACAGGCTGTAGATTTTGTGAGGCATGCCAACACCAGAAAACTCCAGTGAATTATGGAATTTTTAGGATGTTTTATTGTCATTAAAAAAAAACAAAACACAGTATAGAAAATTAAAAATAAAAAAGAAAATAAAAAGCAACCCAAGCTACAAGGGGGTGGTGTTTTCTTCAAGTAATCTCCCTGCGCATCCCGGATAGTCAAGAGGTCCAAGTCTCCCTCACATGCTGACTTGGCTCCTTCTGGAGATCTGGACCTCTGTCCACCCTGCTGGCTCCCCAAGACAGGGGGCACACTCCATTGAGTCCTCTCTGCTCTTATGCCCCTCCCCCACCAGAGCAGGGGGCCCTGGGAAGGGGCCAGGAGTGGGGCTCAGGTCCATTCTCCCAGCTTTCCTGCCCTCCTGGGGCTCTGCATCTCAACACCCACATCCTTTGACCTCCTCTGTCTACCAAGGTTGTGTCCTGCTTGCTTGGGGACCTGGTTACCAGGTCCCTCCCCAGGAAGCTTGTGGGAAAACACCCACCCCTCCCAGGATGGTACTGCCTCCTGAGGGTCTCCTCTGGTGGAGACAATCTGGGTGACCACTGGGGCACATCCTAAAGCTTCCCTGGTGGGGACTCAGGACCCTTCCAGAACCTCTGCACCCTGGACCCTGCCCAATGGATGCCTGGAAAGCAGGGCCCCCACCTCTTTCAGGGTAGGCTTGTGTGTCAATCACAGGCAGGGACATCCTGGAGAGGGGACTCACTGCCCTGATGCTCTTGTTGCCCACTGGTCCCCAGTAGTGTCCTGGGGGTTGTCATGGAGGAACTGGAAGGTGTCCATCAGCTCAGGCTGGGGGAAGAATCTGCTGTCCATCTGGTTCTCCAAAAGGGCAGGTCATGGGCAGGATGAAGCCTGGGATGGCTGGAGGCCAGAGGGAGGAAGTGCAGGCCCAGAGTGGCCACAGGGTCAGAGGACAGCGAGGTCAAAGGGTGGAGAAGCAGGCCTGGACAGCGAGTTGAGCAGCATGAGCCAGCAGACCTGGGTCCTGTGCAGGTTGGAAGCAGCCCTGGACGCTTGCCCAGGAAGGGTGGTGCTAAGCCCCCTGCCCGATCATGTTCCTGTAGTCAGGGACAATGGTCCGCTTCAGCTCCACCACCGAGGAAAAGATCCACTTCACCTGTAAGGGACGAGGGCCACATCAGCCTCCACAGGGCCGGGAAGACCAGGTGGGGTGGCATGGGAGACTGGGCAAGGACAGTGAGGGAGACGGTGTGCAACTGTGTGGGAACAGTGAGAAACAATGAGGGATAGTGAAGGATAACATGGGGACAATGGGGGACTGTAAGAAACATCTTGGGCACAGCGTAGAGACAACATGGAGACAGGGTGGGGATTGTGGGGATAACACGGGAACAACATGGGGACAAAATGGGGATAGCATGAAGACAACATGGGGACAGTGTGGGGATGACATGGGGACAATGTAGGACAAGGTAGGGATGGAGTAGGGACAGCATGGGGACAACATGAGGATAACATGGGGGTAGCATGGGGACAATGTGGGAATGATGTGGAAATGGAGTGGGGACAGCATGAAGACAAGGTGGGGACTATCTTCAGACAGTTCGGGCTGCATGGGGATAGCATGGGGACAATGTGGAGGACAATATGGGGGCAGCATGGGGACAATGTGGGGATGGAGTTGGGGCAACATGAGGGCAGCTTGGGGATAGCATGGGGGCAATGTGGAGAACAGCGTGGGGACAGTATGGGGATGGTGTGGGGATAGCATGGGGACAACATAAGGATAACATGGGGACAATATGAGAACAATGTGGAAGTGGAGTGGGGTCAACATGAGGACAATGTGGGGATGGAGTTGGGGCAGCATGGGGGAAGCATGGGGACAGTATGGGGACAATGTAGAGAGTAACATGGGGACAGCATGGGGACAATGTGGAGAATAGCATGGGGACAGCATGGGGATGGTGTGGGGATAGCATGGGGGCCATGTGGGGACAACACGGTGACAGCATGGGGACAACATGGGCACAGCGTGGGGACAACAGGCCCACCTTGAAGAGGGTGACTGTGGCGCTGTAGCACACGCTCAGCAGGAAGAGGGTGATGAAGATGGAGATGGTGGTCCACAACCCGTCCAGCTCCCCGTCCTGGGCCTCCGCACAGCTCTCGTCCAGGAAGACCTCTGGACAGGGAAGGGGAGGTCAGTGCTGGTGGCCGTGGGAGGCTGGCATAAGGCTGGTGAGGCCTGAAGGATCCCCTCTGTGACATGGAGGGCCAGAGGTGCCCAGCTCCCCATCCTCTACCTTGAGTCCCAGATCTCAACCAGGCCTGAGGGTTGCTCCACTCTTTCTGCAGCTCATACTGGGCCCCATACAGAGGAGGTGGGCTGGTCCCAAAGTCCTGCTTTGCAGTCCTCGGGACCCTTTGCCCTCTCCCCAGGGGTCAGAGGGTGGGTGGGGCCCCTACCCTAGGGAAGAGCCATCACCAGGTGAGTGTTGGGAGTGCTGGGACAAGCAGAGGGTCTGAGAGCTGGTCTGGGTGTGGTGGGGAGGATTTCTGCACATCGGGCAGGGGAGGGCAGGGTGGTGTCTGAGCTGGTCAGTGTGTGAATAATCTGCTGAGTGGACCCTGGGTTGTTGAAGGGGGTGGAGCCTGGATGGTGTCCATGATGGAAATTCATAGGACCTACTTTGTTCTCTGGTCTGGGTCTGAGCAGGGTGCCTGGTGGGAAGCCCCAGAGTGTAAGGTCTGTGTGCATATACATGTGTATGAAAGCATGTTTGCATGTGTGTGGCCATGTGATCTGGTGCTGGTCAGTGTGAGTGACATGTTTTCAATGTGTCTGGGTTCAGTGTCCATGTGGTCACCTGGATAGAGCCCCCTGGGGCCCCAGGGAAGCCTGACTCTGTCTCTTTGAGATACTAGAGTGAGTGTCCCCCTGAGTAGACAGTCCTAGCCCCAGGCAGGGCAGGGCTGGCCAGAGCTCCTGCACCTGAGGGAGGGTGGGAGGACTGGTCTCAAGGGCAAGATGGCCCAACCCCACACCACAGGCCAGGCTTCCCTCCCGTGTGGGCACAGAGCCATCTCATGGAGCCTGGGAGACACACAGTGGACTGGAAACCCTGGAGACAGGAACAGCACCTCTCCCACAGCATGGGCTTGTACAGAGGCGGGAAGCACTGGGCCCTCACATCCCTGTGGGGCTCCAGAGGGCTTCTCCTGTCCCCTGTGCACCCCTCCAGCCTGGAGTAGCTGCTGGCTGGGGTGGGGTGGGGTGAAGGAGTGGCCTCTGTTGGGGGCCTGGGGGCCTGGGGGCCTGGAGGGTCCGGGTCCAGTCTGAGCAGGACCACCTCATTTCCCTTTACAGTAAGAGTCAGCCTCAGAGCCCGGCCTGAGCTCTGCTTTGGAAAGAACTATGACAGTGTCTCAGAGTCCCAGGGTAGCGCTGGGTGCTTTATTTAATGCTGAGCCTGGGACATGTACATGGGGTGGGGGTCGCTGGGCACCGGGTGAGTTGCTCATTTACCCGGAGATTGGGAGACACCCTTCTGGGTGTAGTGATTGTGCAAAGCTTCATGCATCACGGCACATGTGAAGGTCTCCCCCTGCTGCCACCTGCTTTTTTCCACGGAGAGCTTGCTGTACAGGAAGAAGGACCCATCACTGTCCTTCAGGGATGAGGTTGTGAGGTACTTGGACTCTGGTTCTGGCTTCCCACTGCTCTGCCACTCCACACTGATCTCAGGCGGGAAGAAGTCTTTGATCAGGCAGGTCACAGAGACGATGGTGCTCTTGGCCAGCTCCTCTGTGTGCGGGGGCAGGACGTACACCTGCGGCAACCGGGGTGTTCCTGTGGGATGGGTTCAGCACAGAGGGTCACTCAAAGGTGGAGGGCTGGCACCCCCGAACCCACCCCTCGCCTGTCTGCTGCCCTCACCTGGGGTTTTTCTGGTGGTCCTCTCGATGGGGGATGGGATGGCATTGTTGTTGATCTTGCACTTGTACTCCTTGCCCTTCAGCCAGTCCTGGTGCGCAACCTGGTAGGTGCTGACCAGGCGGTAGGTGCTATTGTACTGCTGTTCCACGGCTTTCTTCTTTTCTTTCTTCACCTCAACGTTGTCCACATACCAGGTGAGCTCTACATCGAGGTCTTCTGGGGCCACATCCACCACCATACACGTGACCTCGGGCGTCCGGGAGATCATGAGGAAGTCCTTGGGTTTAGGGGGAAAGATGAAGACGGAGGGCCCTCCTGGAGTTTCACAACCTGGTGTAAAAGACACAGTGGCCAGGGGTCAGTACCTGGTACCTGGGCACTTACACTCCCATGGGCCACACCCGGGCTTGGGCTACTTCCTGGGGGTGACGGACTCACGTTGGCATGGGGCGCATGTCGGCGTCATTCCGGGGCTGATGGGCACTGCGGAGAGAGAAAACTGAGGGTTACTGACTGCTGGACGTAGTTACTAAGCCTTGGGGGTGGGCTTAGATTAGAGCCAGGGTGTGGCAGGCCTGAGACCAGCACCTGCCTCTGGCCACCAAGGCTAGGAGTGTCCCACCTCTGCCCATCCTGGGCCTGGTGGAAAGGCCCAGAGGACCTCTCCTTGAGCTTGGGAGGCCTTCAGGACTATTGGCACCTCCCTCCATTGCCTTGGGTTAGGGCAGCCATCCCTAACCCCCATGGTCTGTCCAGGCAGGAGGCTGCCTGGGACTAACTGCCAGTGAATGTCCCCATGTGGCTGTGTTCTTACCTTCCTTGTTCACCTTGGTGTTGGTGGCTGGGTGGGCTACATTGCAGGTGTACTTCTGGTCAGTCGAACTGCTGGGCACTGTCACCATGCTACTTTTAGAGTAGAGCCCTGAGGACTTGTGCAGGACAGATGGGAAGGTGTGCACACCACTGGTCAGGGCACCGGAGTTCCAGGATACTGTCACATCATCAGGGAGGTAGTTGGCGACCAAGCAGCCCACAGACACTGTGGAGCCCGACTTGTCCCCACAGCTGGAGGACAGCGGGAAGACCTTCGGGGCTGTGTTGGAGGCTGTAAGAGAGGAGGCGGCATGTGACTTCCAGGACCTCACCCCTCAGAGGTCCAGGGAGCGCTTCTGGGGTGCTGGATCCTCAACTCAGCCAATGCTGAGTCCCCTTAGGTTTTATTCCCTTTGTCTTCACGGAGCCCTCTGAGCCCTGACCAATGTCCTGCTTCGGCTCGCTTCCACAGGTCGGTCCCATTGTCTTGTCACTTTACCAGGTCCTGCGCTCAGCAAAGGGTCCCTTCCTCAGTTGCAAGGGGCCTCTGACATGCACTGCTCAGCGATCCGGAGCTCCTGCCATGCCCATTCTCCACTTTTCTGGGTCAGATGTGCAGCCAAGATACCAGCCTGGCCCCCATCCCTGCCCTGGACAGTGTCCCTGCTCTGTCCATGGGATCCCTCACCTCATGCTTGTGGTCCCCCTGCCCAGGCTACTAACTCTGTGCCTCTGGACCCACTAGTCTCCCCCCCCAGGTATTTGTGGCTTCCTGGGCTCATGCATGCACTTGGCACCCGGCTTTTGCTTGGTCCTTGTCCTTCCTGAGCCCAGCCAACTCCTCTGCATGTCCAGAACCCTGGCACTAACCTTGGCACCTCTCTTCTGCACGGCACCTGTGCCCCAGACCTTAGTGTGGGTAGGGTGTACTCCTCTCCCACAACCAGGAAGAGAGCAGAAGGTTGCCATGGGGTACTGCAGAGACAGCAAACTGTCCCCCAGCCCTGGTCCATCAGCTCAGACTCAGGGCTCTTCTCTGCTGCTCCTACTCTTCTACCCACATCACCAGCTAGAAGCCCTGGCTAAGGTCATGAATGGGCCCTCCAGCCTCCCTCCAAGGGGTCAGTGGCCCTGTGCCACCCTACTTCTCCACAGGTCCCTGCACTAGGCAGAGGGCTTCTGGGCCAAAATACTGAGGCCCACCTGGCCTCCTCAGGGGTCCCCTTGCTCATATCCCTCAGAGCCTTTCGTGCCCAGGATTGCATCACTCTCTACCCCAGCTTGGTTTACTTCAGGCTTCCCTAGCTCCCAGTGGCTCTCTCTCTCTCTCTCTCTCTGCTCCCTTCAGCTCAGGCCCTGCCCTTGTCCACAGAGCTTTGGGGACTGCCCACTGCCCTCCTGTCCTCCAAGACACTGGGACATGCTCTGCCCGATGCCCAGAGCTTCTGGACCTGGGACGGATCTCTCAGTGTCCTGCAGGCTCACCTTGTCTCAACTGCTATGCCAAGGCCTTCTCTGCCCAGTCCCTCTCCCTGGACCATCACACCAGCTCAGGCCTCTTGTCAATCAGCCTCTTGTCTCTGCCTATCTGAGACACAGTTCTGCCATCTCAGGCGCTAGCCCTCCCTGCCTGTGGCAATCTGCTTTCCCTTCCTGAAGAGTGATCCACCAACCAGAACCCCCACCCTGAGCTCCTGCCGGACTTCAGGCCTTGCTTTAGGCCCAGGAGCCCACTCCCTGCACTCAGCAACTCCGAACAACCCAGAACTGCTGTGTCCTCTTTGGACAGAACACCTACAAGTGCCCTACCGCTAGCTACTCACTGGTGCCCCAGCCAACAATGGCCCGGCCATGCCAGCCTGCTCCCCACAGTCTGGTGCACAGAGCTCCTGGGGCAGCTCCCTGACCTTCCACCTGTCCCTGCTCACCTTCCAAGCTCTGGCAGCTCCCTCTGGAGCTCTAAGGGCAGCTTCCTGCCCTATTGTTCTCCTACCTGCCGCCAGCTCACCTGTATAGCTGTGTCTGCATCCCCGGAGCTCTAGGGGGAGTTTCCCGCTCTCCCACCTGCCCCTGCCCACCTGCATAGCCCCAGGTACAGCTGCCTGCCCTTCTGCCTTCCTGGCTGCCCCCTGCTCACAGGTACAGCTTTGTCAGCTTGCTGAAGAGCTCCAGAGGCAGCTTCCTGCCCTCCTGCCCTCCAATCTGCCTCATGCCCACCTGCATAGTTCTGGTAGCTACCCACTAAGCCCCAGAGCAGTTCCCTGTCCCGCTGCCCTCGAGTCTGCCCCCTGCTCCCCTGCATAGTTTCAAGAGCTCCCCCAGGAGCTCCATGGGCAGCTCCCTGCTGTCCAGCCTTCCACCTGCCCCCTGCTCCCCTCATAGCTCTACCCGCTCCCCCAGGAGCTCCAGAAGCAACTCCCTGCCCTCCACCTGCCCCAAGCTCCTTGCATATCTCTACCAGCTCCCCCAGGAGCTCCAGGAGCAGCTCCCT